>JAVKPL010013554.1:0-72224 GCA_032173675.1 Gastrolobium villosum | reverse complement strand
GCGCTTCAACATAACCCTCACAGAAGAGGTCAAGCCAGAATCCAGAAAAAGACTAGGGGGAGGCTTCAGAGCCGCCCTGAGACGGTCAGAAACGCCCGACTTCCATAGCTCCCCTGGCTCCAAGCTGAGGAGGGGCCCCTGGGTCCACTGAGAAGCAGGAATCGGAGCTGGACTTGGTGGTGGGGAGGAAACATCAATTGGAACCACCTCGTCGACAGGTGGGTCCTCCCCCAAAATCATGTCCACCCGCCGTCGCTTCGACGCTTCGGGCTCAGAAGAGGCAGCCTCTCGCGACTTGCCCTTGCCGGCTCGCTTGGGGAGATACTTCTTGTAATCAGCCGAAGTCATGCCAACTGAAAATCAGAAAACGCAGTGTTAAAAAGCACCAAGAAGGTTGTTGTCAAAAATAAATGAAAAACTTGACATACATACCAAACTCATAAATAGCATCATCTCCGAATTTATTTACTATCCGACTTAAGTCGATGACGCCATAGTCGTCAGTGTACTCAAGTAAAATCCGTGCCGCGAACCTCTCAGCTCTGGAAAGCGCGGACACAGGAGTAGCGTAGTGACTTGGACGACGTCGATAGTGTTTTCGCGTCCAATACAGCTCGAAGTGGCACAATAAGTTCCCATCATCTAGCAGCTCCTTGCCAAACCAAGGAAGGGAATCGGAACGGGAAGCCACCTTAAAATAGGCATTCTTAAAGACCTTGAAGGATTGAGAGTAAGGGATGAAAAGTCCCCTTTCAGGGGTACCTCGGTAGGTAACCCACCCTTTCCTCTCTTTCAACTCGGCACCACTCCGAGCCGTATAGACATCAAAGAAGAAATAAAAAAGGGGGACTGTACAAGGAATAAAGAGGTAAGAGCACAGCTGCTCAAAACCTCGGATGAAAGCCCATGAATTTGGGTGAAGTTGGGAAGGCGCCACTCGAATCCGGCGCAGCACGGCCATTTGGAAGTCGGTGAATGGAAACCGAATTCCGACCTTGGTGACCAGATCCCGGTAGAAAAAGAAGAAGCAGGGCTCATCTGATATGGGGCCTGCGCATATCGGAAAATCGCCCGGTGGAAGAAGGTCGACCCCCTCAGGATTCCCAAGAGGAAGCTGGGAGACGTCGGCTGGAGTCATGACTGACCGCATACGAAGGATTTCTAGAAGAACCCATTCGTTGACATCAGAATTGTCCATTGTCAGGTCCCTGGAACACGAAGGAGTCGGGTCAGAAATATAATCAACCTGACTTGACCCAGAATCATCTAAATCAGATGGTAACGGGCCTGGACTCCAAGAAAAAGGGATAGAGTCGTCAGAACTACTAAGAAGATCGACGAAGGGCACCTGACTGGATGCCGAGTCATCAAAAGTAGTGGGGATTTCCGATTTGGGAAAACCCAGCTCGGATGAAGAGATGCTGGAAGAACTATTACTCAACTGGAAAGGTGGGATCCGATCTAAAACAGACCCCGAACCTTGCCCAAATGGTGGTGGAGGAAGAATATAGGACAAGGGAACGGGCTCGGAAAAGAAACCAGGCCCGGAAGTTGAAGCCTGAGGAATCGAGGAGGACGCACCTCTGGTAAAAGATGGTTGGGGGTGTTCACCCCTGCGTCCCCTCCGACTCCGACCTCTACCTCTCCTACCACGAGCACCTCTGGAGGTCTGACGACCTCCTCGCTGACTTCGGAGAAGCTGCTCAAGCCTCTCCTCCTCAGTATACTCCCTACCGTAAAACCAGTATTGCACAGATCGTGGCAACCTATCTATCATCTCCTCAGATACCTCTCCACTATCATTTCGACCACCAGAACTACCAGGAGCGTCCATTACCCACTTAAAAGGGTGGGTAAGACAAAAAACACTCCCTACCAGTTATAAAACGAGCAAAAAGAACAGAAATCTACAAGAAAGAGAAAATTACCTGATGTGAAACTGGATGGGAGAAATGGCCAAGGTAAGAACACTGGGACAAACGGAAGAAGTGCAGAAAATTCAATGTGCAGAAAAACCCAACCCCAGGAGACGCAAGAGAACAGGAAAGAAGAGGTGGTAATGGACTGAGGTATATTTATAGGGCTGAGGGGGTGGAAGACCAAAGGTTGGCATCTTAAACGTTTGAAGCATCAGGGGCAAAAAAGGATTTTCGCCACCCTGCACACCTCGCACGTCCTGCACCACCTACCTGCAATTAATGCTCGCAATCATGGCCTACTCTAGGCTCAGACTAGCTCTCCTGCCCAATGCGCGGAACGGCCAGTAAGGGGAGTACGCGTGTCCTGTTGTAACCGTCACTGCAGGAGTAAGACGAAGGGACAAAAAGTGGTAATAAGACGAAAAGTCAGAAACTCGAAACGTCATCTCAAGGGTTCCGACATTCGAAATCCACTGATCCAACAAATCTGATCCAAAATCATAACAAGGTTCGAAGAGTTACGACCTCCGACATAGTTTACACGTGGAATAAATGGCAAGATGAAGAACGGCTGACTTAACCATAGAATCTCGGCATTCCGACTTCCAGAATACCGAGCTGGGGGGCAACTGTTACGGATGGACCTCAGCCAACCGCCCTCCGAGAATATCTCGGATGAGGGATATGGCCAAATCCTAACTGACCCATATTCGCCCGTTGAGGCCGACCAAATCGGACTCAATCTCAACAACGGAGCTCAGCCGCCGAGCCAGGTACCTCTATAAATAAGCACCTAAACATCTCAGGTACACACCTCTGAATCGCCTAGCTTATTCCACTCATTGTGCACACACAACACCCCCTGGTTATAAAGCCTATTGCTGGTGCGCAGTGATTGGGAACTCGGCATATAGCCTAGTAAGTTGGGCATATACATCTCTGAGCGCATACCATCCGGTATAGCAATAAGGTCTACCTCGGACCTAACACATATCATATTAGGGATTATATTTTCTCATGCAACATGAAACAAGATATCTCATGTTATATTCACAAACTTATATGGGTCCCATTGCACAGAAAAAGAGAAAAAAGAAAAAAGAATTTGAAGTGGGTCCCACATTTTTTGAGTGTGTAGAAAAGACGTATTGTCTCCTATCACATGAAACTAATATTTCCCATCATACTATCTAAGGAATGCAACAGAGGTAATTATGTATTCGAGTGAAAATCTGACAAGAGAAAAGAATTCTTTCTTTTCGGTTCAGTGAATCAGTAAGGGCTAAAGGATCATATTCTGCAACTTTGAAAGACTTGAATGATCGAGACAATTGTGGATAAGTTAGGAGATTCATGAGAGAGCACTGAAGGACGAGGCACAACAAGATAGTAAAGCCCTTGTGACTCACCTCCAATCGTCTTTCACATACTCAGATCCTGCACAGAAACAGAATGGTTAGAAAAAGTAATGGTGCAAGTGAGGGAATGGACTAATTTACTAACATAAATTAAGTTATAAGAGATGTCACAAATGTAATAAACAGATGTCAAGATCAAGATAGAGGTTGGACAAGCTTGTCCAATTCCACAAACTAGGGCCATGGTTGAATCAACAAGGGTAAAAGAACGCGAATGATCAGAATAAGTAAGAGATGTAAAGATTATCATAATAAATAAGAGATGTAAAGAGTTCCTTATTACTATAGAGATGATCGGTAGCACTTAAGTCAAATATCCAAGGGCCAAGTGATTTAGATTGAGAAACACGAGCAATGGTGTACTCATCGTGGTACATAAATGTCTCCCACGGAGGGTGAAGTATGTTGATATAGAGGGTGTCCAGAGCGGCAATGGTAGAGACCAAGCACTAGTGGAGCTTCCCATGGTGCATAGGGGGGGATGTGTGGAAGTGGCTAAGGTGGCTCCCCATAGTCACAGCCGTAGAGGCTGAGTGGAGAAGAACTCCCATTCCTCAATGTGAGAGGGGGTATTTAGAGTCGGACCTGGTCCACCTAGCCAGCCTAGCCTTTTCAGGCTAGGCATGCTGAACCCCTGCCCTTGTGCAGGGGCAGCCTTGTGCCTTGGGAAGAGGGGGAACCCTAAGTTGCCTTCTAGATGTGGGCTCTTTAGGCTGGGCCCAGTAATGGGCCTATGCTTGAGGGCTATCCAGAACAAATGAGATTACCAAAATCTGGAACAGAGGTCTGAGATTGAGGAGAAGCATTCCTGAGAAGAGACTAGAGTTCAGCATAGTTCGCAGGTGAGAGAGAAATTGAACCAAATGATGCAGTGTCTGACTGAGCTATATTCGCAGATAAGGATACTTCACGTAACAACGATCTTCAAAATGACCAAGTTGTTGACAATAATTACAACGAGGTCTCTTTTCCACGTCTGCCTAGGCCCCGACCACGACCATTGTTCCCGCAAGTGTGAGTACGGGAAACAAGAGCAGTAGAATCAACAACCAAAGTTGAATCAGGAATTGGTTTATTGTTGAGATTCAAGAGGCGTTGGTAGGCCAGTGATAGACGAGGATCCCCACTAGTCAAGATAGTGTCACATACAACATCATATTCCTCAGAAAGACCAAAAAGAGTGGTAACCATAAAGAGACGTTATACATGTTTTCGATATGCAGAAGCATTAGAAGGGTAAGGCAACATGTCCAAGTATACCTGCATCAAAGATCGACTTTTGCCAATATATGTTTCCATCTGAATATCAGATGATTTACGCAAATTCATGAGTTGAGAAATAACATAATAGAGCTGCTGAATATCATTAGTTTAAATGTGTTTAGCTTCCTCCCAAACTTCATAGCATGTCTGAAAAGAATAGAAAATATCCAAAATAATTGGATCAATACATTGCCAAAGAATACTCAGAAGTTGATTATCAATATTTTCCCAATCAGATTACTCATCCTTAGAGATATTAGTAAATGGAACAGTGAGATGACGCCCATGCCTCTGTCCAAAGAACCATACACGAACAGAGGTGGCCCAATTCTTGTAGTTATCAGAGCCCTTCAGTTTGGAAGAGGTAATGGGGCCAACATTAGTATAGTTGATTTCCGAGGAAGTTTTGGCAGGAGGAGAAGGAGAGTTAACCTCTAAGTGATTAGGGGACGTTGCTGTCATTAAAAATAAAATATAAAAAACCGCAAACAAAGGGAAACGATACCCAATGAAGAAGAAATACGCGCCAAAAGTGAGACCCACAAAGAACCAAGTACAAATTTGGAAAGAGGAGGAAAAATCAAGCATTTTGTCCTGAAACGACCAGAAAATGACATCGAAATAATGCAAATGCGCTGATGAAAGGAGCTGTGCCTGTGCATGAAGGTGCGTGGCGACTCCTCTGGTGATGGGTCTTCCATAGCCTTGGTCGCCGGAGAGAGGGGGCTCTGATCACAGGCTTTCCTGTTGAAATCAATGTCGAAACAGTTCTTCGGTGGCTGCGAACAGTGAGGATCTATGGTTTTAGTGGCGATCGGTGTTTCTGTCAATTGAAGAAACAAACCAAAAAGGCGCACGGTGTAGAAGATCTACTAGAAGGACCACAGCTGGTGAAGACTTGTCGAAAGGACGCACGACAAAGTAAAAGAGAACAACCAAGCAGTGGGCTTAGGGTTTTAGCAGAAGTGGATCCCCAGAAGAAATATGTTTGGTACCAACTTAAGATTGAATAATAGAATAATTGTGCGTTAGAATGTATAAGAACTATCTATTTAAAGAGACAAAAATCTATGTATCAAAAAAAAAAAAAAAGAGACAAAAATCTATTGGACTAAGACCACAACATGTGGGACTATTCTATTACATGCCTATCTAACAACTTTTTTTTTTTTTTGGTATAACCCGGAGGTATCCCCATTCAACCTCCTCCAATCACTTTGCCCTCGGGGTACGACCCTGTAGGCTAGCCCCTCATTGAAACAGCGGGTGCATCGAGCTTCGCTACCGGAGGAATGATGAGACTAATCCCCCAACCGAGAAGGAGACACTTTTCTCTTCTGTCCCCCAAAGATTTTCCAAGAATTTGCTTGAGGCGTGTTTGAACCCCTGACTCAAACAAACCCTTGGGAGCTCAGTTGGCAACTGAGCTACCCTTAGGGGTTTCTAACAGTTATTTTAACATGAAATAATGTCTTTACAACCAGTCATTTTTATTGTCAAATTTTTTATTGTAATTTGAAAGTTTTAACACTCCTTTTTATTTGAAGAATTATTTTAGTTTCGTTTTGGCTAATATATCATATTTTGTGTCTTTTTTTCAAATTACTATTAGCTAACAAATATGACGGTTCGCAACGGAAGTTATTATATGAATATATTCAGTAGTTATTAAGAGTTATTCAACATACATCAGATAACAATGTCATCTGTGATTTTACTTTCTCATCGTGAGTTTTCCCCTTCCTCTCGGATCATTTATCAAAACCAAACTTACAACCACATTAAGGATGAAATCCAAGAAACAACTGTAGCTGTTCGTAATTCAATTGAGCTTGCACTATATCACACTACATGCACCAGCCATCTCGTGGGAAAACTCGAGCACTAAAGCTTAAAGCCTCCACGATATAAAACCATAAAGGAAAACCCCATCACAATTTCACGATAGGAATGTACATAATCGAATTAAACTGATTTTTTTTAGAAACTAAAACAAAAGATCAGTTTCGAAAACAATTCGATTCAAAAACGGATCAATTTGGTAAAAACAATTCAGTTCAATTCAAAAACAATTCGACTCTATTTAAAACTAATTCAGTTCTTGAACTAATTTTATAACCAATTATTTTACATACAGTTCAATTCAATTCACAGAATTTTTGATTCCAGTGCATATCCCCATTTCTCATGAAGACCACTACACGAATGCACTGAAAACGCGTACCCTGCTAGCCAAAACCTAATACACAATTTTAAATTTCTAATCAATTAACAATCAAGGAAGAAGAACTAAACCATTGAAATTCGTACTAAACCATTGAAAAGGACTACTACATAACATATCTACATTTTCTGGACAAAAGAGATACACCACAAAGGTAAAACATAACTGCATCCGTCACTACTACTGCTCGAAATCCCAAGACCCGCCGTCATCATCCAAGACTGAATCATTGGATTTCTTCACTGCTTCCAAAATTTCGCAGTTGGTACATACCTCCAAATCACTCTCTCCTTTGGGAACCTCAGAGAGTGATACTAATCCCATGGCAGCAATGCTGTTTGCAATAACATTAATATCCCTGGTTCCTGTATAAAGACCACGGCTGCCAGCAACGAACACGTTGTTTTTTTCATCCGGATTAGTTAAAATTGCTGGCAAAGTGTCCATCATCAACTGTTGGTTACCCTGGCTTGAACCACTAATCAGCAACCTTAGAGTCTCTCTTGCACCCTTCACCACAGCATCAGAATCAGAAATAAGTGGCTTCACAAGCTTTGGATGCAATGGTGGAATGCTAGCTGAAATAGCAGGACCAGCACTCACAAAATAACCCTGACCTGAAGAGCACACATCTATCACCGGCACGTGAACAATTGGATCACACATTAATGGTGTGAAAGTGGGAATCTGCTGAGAAGTTGGTAATGACATTCTGACCAATGGATCAGGCAGAAATGGAGGGAAGTCCATTGAGGTACTAAGATTAAGGGACTGTACAGGTTCCAACAGGCTAGCTGAAAGAGTATTTGGCAATAAAGAAGCACCTGGGGGAAGAGGAAGTGATTCAACAGTTGAACACGGAGATTGTGGAAGTGCTGCAATGGACGGATAAGTAGAAATCCCAGGGGGACACCAACAATAGTAGGGAGAAAAAAGGGGTGACACCAGGGGAGGGACTTCCCTCCCTGGCCCAAGGCTTGATGGAACAGTAAGCTTTCCTAGTGATCCCAGAAAACTTGGAGAAAAGGTAAAGGTTTTGGTAACTTCAGAAGCTTTTTCATGATCAGAATTCGAAGATAAATCCAAGAAGTTTGTTGAATCATTTGTCAAGCTGTCTGCTGCTGGCTGATGACTGTCACCACGACGCTTTATTTTCTCCCTCGCAGCAATCCTGTGGGAAGACAAGTTTCTTGGGGGAACCTCTTTAAAAGAACTTGATCTTGGACTAAGAATACTCTGGTAAAGCGTTGTATCTCCCTTTGCTGTCTGACCTCCAATATGTCGAGATCGGGGAAATTTTGATGATGAAGATTGTGAATTTTCAAATGAAAAAGTACAGCAAGCCGTGGAATTAGCAGATGCTGAAGCACAAACTGAATTATCATGACTACTGCCCCCAGTTGATCCCACAAGAAAAGCACGAAGTTGAGTTGCAAAGCAGTCAAGCCGTGACTTGCTAATACCACTCAATTCAGCTATGGATGGTTTACTCCTGAGCAAATCCTTCATCTGATTTATTGGAAAATTAGTTTGATAAATAAAATATATCGATCATAAAAAATATATTCAAGACACTACCAAAATAAAGGAGAAACTAGGAAGAATGCAGAACAATCTTCATATCTAATACCAAGCCATACTAAAAAAATTAAGTACATGAGTTCAAGCAAGAAAAATAGCCAAAATTACCTTGGCAAGTAATTCAATTCCCAAAAGCTTAGACTTTTCTGAGCACCAGAAGTAAAAAGTTATGCTATCTGGAGTCCTTACTAGGAAGGAACGACCAGAACTATCGGATGGGATTTCATCAACCACAACGGCGGAGCACTGGGATTTGCTGGTGAGGGTTAATAACCTCTCAGTTTTACCATCATCCCCAATGAGTGAGAGACGAAGATCAGAACTTGGCAGTAATACAAGTGTCAAGTTACCCCTGTGAACAAGTCAAGATGAGATGATAACTTATCAATGGATAATTAAGACAAGAAACGAAATAAACAAGACTAGCAATATCAAATTTGCACACTGAAACTGTGATGCAGAACGTTCAACATCTTAGCCCGACAATACAAAAAGGCCATCTTCCAATTAACCATTTAGGTTTTAGTCATAACAATTAAAACAAAATACATATACAAATCAGTCCCCACAACACAAGAACAGACCATATTTTCATCACTAGAAACATAGTTTATAATTCTGACTCTTTCCGGGTATTTTTATGGTTAAATCAGGAATATACAACAAATGAATTCACCAAAGTTATTCTTGTCAACATTATTTTCCCTCCAGTATACATACCTAAAATAAGGGTCTATAAAATTCCTGCTAGACGTTGAAAAATATTGGTATCTTTCAGGGAACAAGTATTTCTAATTACTAATTTCTAATACAATACTAAACACAAATTAGTTCTGGGCACAAAGCCACATTGGCTTCCAACTGCAAAATCATAATTGATGAACAGAAGGCGGATTAAAGAGACAGAATTACAGCCACATTAAAAAATCAGTCTAAATGATCTAATCAGCATGTTGAACCCTTTCCACCATTTTAAATACAGATATCTACCTCATTTTTTTTATTTTTTATTTAAGCAAACCACGGTGCACAAGGCTCCCGACTTGCAAGGGTAGGAATGAGGGTCAATTTTACGCAGCCTTACCATTGCATTTTTGCAAAGAAGCTATTTCCCAAACTCAAACCCATTATCTTCTTATCACAAGGAACAAACTTACTACAACTCCAAGGCTCGCCCTCATAATCTACCTAAGAGAGAGAAAAATTAATCCTAACCATTTTCTACCTGTTTATTTTGCTTCAATTTCAGTTTACAACAAGCATATAAAAAATAGAATACAATTATAATGAAATCCATATTAAATCCGCTAATTTAGACAATTACCAAAAGACATTCTATGCATATGCGATCATATTGATGGGGAAAAAAATTGGGAGGGGAGTCAAGAAAACAACATGTTTGGCATCTCATTGTAAAAGCACATAACATGCAGTATCAAATACACAGCAAGGCACATTATACAGATATGCAAATAAATGCCATATTGCTTGATTGTACGTAACCTAGTCAATGTGTTGTTTTTCCCCACATAAACTGCTTCAAACCTATAGAGATCTGAAAATCTGAACAGCAACAATATATATATAATATAGGATAATGAAACTACCTTTACTTCCTCTTAATTCAGAGATCTTAATAGAATACGCCCAGTTACCTACAAGTCAAAAGACATTTTTACTTGGAAGAATGAACATATTACCATCAATAAACTAAACTACAGACTCCATTAATTACTACCTAACATTCAACAAACTACACAGTTTAGAAAGATTATATCAAGTATGGCAAGAAAAATAAACAGTATAAAACCACAAGGATTTTCACATATTGCTGCAGAGAGCTGAACAGAAGTAATGGGAAGCAAAATTACAATAGTATATATGTTAGTCCACATATAGCAGACAAGTATATGCTATTTCAACCTTAAGAATAACAATGTAGCAAAGCAAAATGCATGAGTAATCGACTATACCAAGTAGAAAATCAGTTCCACAATTATGATTAAGCCATATAACCGCTATAAATGGAACTATACCAAGGTTGTCAAACTCGAGAGTCTATGCAAACTCGGAAGGATGACCAAAATCGTAAATCGCAGAATCGTAACACGGATATAACACGAGAAACAAATTATATTTATAAATATTTATATGCATATAAAGTAATATAATAAGCAAATTTAATTCAACCAACCAGCAAAATAATATCATACAATAGTCATAATCACACACTATCTCAAACACATAAAGTCATAGCACAAAAGATCAAAATCCAAAACAAAATATCAAATATGTTTTACTTAAAATCCATATTCATAGTTATGTTAGTTATACTCCCATGACTTCGGGGCTCCCAAATCCTCCACAGAGCCCTCCATGGAGAAATTGGAAGTGAAGAAAGCGGAGAAGCAGAAGGACGACGAAGCATGTCGGAGAAGACGGTGGAGCAGGAGTCGCGACGTCGTCTCTCACTAAGCAAGGAGGTGGCGGCTGAAACCAGGTGTTAGGGTTTTTTGTATTAAAAAAAAGCCATGGGTTTTTTGGGTTTCGGGTAAAATTTTCTTGAAATCGTTAAACTCGTATTTAAAAAAAACACGAAGCTTATACCATTTGAGTGCCAAAAGCGAGTTTGCAGTGAAGCGGGAACGGTGAGGGTGACCATGGTAGAGTTTGCGAGTTTATGTGTGTATGTGTGTACATATATATACATGCACGTATAAATTAAATTTAAATGCCAAGTAACAAGTCTACAAGGAGACCAAAATTCTTGAGCCTTTAGTTCTAAAAATTAAAAGGAATCAATAATTTTTTTTCAAAATATACTATAGATGGAGCTGCACAAGTATCTTAGTGGTTGCTGGACCACTAGTAGGCGTAGGCGGTATAAATGAACTCATTAGGCAACTGTTTTCAAAAAACTAAACCTATCAATAAGGCCCACTCTTGTCAGCCAACTTGTTTGGCCCAAATTATAATAGGTACAGGCCATATATTTACAGACACCCTACAAAAACAGACCTATTTCTGACCTACTTTTTTCTTCCAGAACCAGAAGTTCCAGAACTGAACCCCTCCCTAGCCCTAGCCCATTGGCCTCCCCAGAGTGGATGTAGCAGAGACATTCCTCATTACCTTTGCAGCTGTGGCTGTGGACTAGTTATTATTCGTTACGCACAAATTACACTTTAGCTTAGAGCATTTGTGCAGTGATGGTGAGCCTCATCCACACAGCCCCCACAAGGGCTGGGCTGGGAAGTCCAAAAGGAATTAGACCAGGGTTGGCCCATTTCAAAGTGTACATAAAAACAGCAAGTTTTCATTAAAAAAAAATAATAACTCTTCATACATGTGGAAGCAGGTAAAACGAAATTTATGTATGTTAATCAATCATTCAAAATTAGATAGTTGGTGGCAAAAAATGTAGTTTATCTAGGAAGTTGGAACCAACCAAATCTCCTAGTCACAATACATAGAAGGTCAAAATGATGGAAGGAAGCATGCAGCCTTATTACAGATAAGGTGGAAACAGACTAAAAGTGATCCAGACATGATCACATTCAATTTGAAAAAATAAATAAATAAAAAGTGTCACGTAAAAGAAAATCCCATGCTTCAATGATCCAAAAGGAATGCAGAAGCACGGATAGGAAACTCGTGAGGAGCACTGTAACCAAATCATGATTCAAACTTACACAATTTCACGCACAGACCCTATCTTACACGTATAATTATATGTGACATACTGGGAAAAAATCAGAACTTCACTAACACCACGTATTATTTTAAACCAGCAGCCTGCATGGGATACAAATCATAATTGAAGACACAAAAGAATTCCCAGTAGATAGTCATGCCAGTAAGAATAACGTATGGTTATCCCCATTCAGTAATTTGACTATCTCCACTGACATGTTGTAACACGCGTTATAGAAATAAAAAAAGTTTCAAACGGTTGCGTTGCGTGTTTTTAATTAGATTTATTGGATTATGATTACCATTTTATTGAGTTTAATATAAATATTTGGGATATCTTATATTTCTTTACAAAATTGATGAATATTATAAGTTTAATTCATTTTTTTGTTAAATTATTGAATATTAAATATAATATACACTACCTAAATTAAAAATATTAATTAATATCAAAACGTGTCCTAACGTAACGGTAATGTCACGTGTAATGTTATCCCCATTCAGTAATTTGACTATCTCCTCTGACATGTTGTAACGGATGGAATATAACATAACGGTAATGTAACGTATGGAGTATAACATAACGGTAATGTAACGTATGGAGTATAACATAACGGTAATGTAACGTATGGAGTATAACATAACGGTAATGTAACCATTGTAACGGTAATTGTAACGTTAATTGTAATAGTGTTTTGATGCACCCGTTACATTACCGTTATATTATATTCCATCCGTTACACATGTGATTTAATCGCATTGACATGTTTTGATCGGAGTGGGTGATCGCGGAACCCAATTAAGATGGCGACAATAACAAAAAAAAAATGGAGTGAAATAACGTTAATATTACATGATGCTAAATGCACGATTGAACAGTTAATATATAGTCTATTCTATATAATGCATAATATAAATAACTGGTGTAAACGAACGCCATAAAATAAGGTTATTCAAAAGAGTTAAAAAGATTCGCCCCATCTAGGAAGAGGGGGGAACAAGAGGTAGACTTCCGCAAAGATTAAAAATGACATTACCTAATAGCAGTAGGGCATAAGCGAGTGCCTTCCTGGTTGATCTTTCCAACGCGGATCGAAACAAGAGGCACGCAGAAGCATCTGACTAACATACCAACCTCCGACGGTTCGAAATGCTGTATAGCGAAAGACATTAAAAAGAGAAAGAAAGAGGGAGAGGGAAGAGAGAGAGGCGCTTCAGCAAATCACAAGAGAAAGCGGCAATAAAGTTATTAGAAGAAAGAACATAAAGATAGTTATCACGATAACAGCAAAGGCTACTTCACACGGTGTTAATGAAAAAGCTCACCTGAGTTAATTGAGTCAGGAGGGGATCTTCGGTGACGCCGCAGGCAGTGTTCATCTTCAGCAAGGGTTTCAGCCGCTCATCTGCGCGACATGCCCCCATAACTTGCATGTCAAGAGCCTGCAACCACTGCAACAGCCGATCTTCCCGATTGGTCTGCTGAATCAACAGATCTCCGTCGCCTTCGTCAACAAGAATATCAGTCAACCGCTCCGTCAGCCCAACCTCAGGCCTCGAACCGCCGTACTCTCCCGGAAAAGTAGAACTCGCGCTGGATCGACCTCCTCCGCATGAAGAGGCACTGTCCACAGACGAAGAATCATCAAAATCCTCACCGTTCAATGGATCCACTGGATCGATCCCGTCGCCGTTAAACAAATCTCGTCCTCTACGATAAGCCATAACAAAAATATTATCAGCAAATCAAATCCGAAGAAAATCAGAGAAATCCAAAACCCTAGCTTCAGTTGCAAGATCGGAATCAAATGCCTCGAATGCCAATAGAGATATCACGCAGCCCAGATTCTAAAGATTTGAAGATGTTGATAACTGAAAAGAGAGAGAGAGAGAGAGATTGTGAACCAGTTTTAGAGAGAGAAATAATATCTCGAACAGGTGGTCGCTATGCCTCAAATAGAGCGCAGGAAAAAGCCTGTTTTCAATAAATAGTCGGCACGCTAGGGTGACATGGCGGACATGAAATTGATTATAGAACGAAGTTTGAGCATTCATTTGAGATCCAGGCGCAGTTGTTGGTTGGGTCCCGCTTCCACGTAATCCTTGTGCGGGACCCGCATGAACATGAGGCGGTGGCACATCAGAGCTTTGCTCTACCTTCTCTCTCTAATTAGGTATTGAAAACGACGTCGTCGAATAACGACGGCGATACTGATGTGAGATGTCGACCCTGTGCACCAGTTGATTTCCAGGATAAATTATTTTTTATTTTATTTTATACAAAATTTCGAATATATTATCAAATACCAATATTCGGAATAGTGACTTAAATGTCATGATTTTTTCAATTTTTTTTTCAAAATGTTACTGGAATAGTAACATTTCATCACGTATGTAAATTCGTTAAAACATGTAGCAAGTGTAGTTAATTCATCATAACAGGTAGGAAATTTAATTTGTAAGCGTGGCATTTTAGATGGTTAAAAAATCAATATACTAAAAAAAACACGTGACAAACTTATACCAATTCACTACAAAAGCTAGCGGATATAGTAGCCACTTTTCTATGATTATGAATAAACAACTTATTTAAGTAGTTTTAGGTTTTGTTTGGGAGTTGATTTTAGGAGGAAAAGAAAAGGAAATGGAGAGTTTTAGTAAGCCCTTTCCTTTTTTGTGAGTTTAAAAAAAAGAGGGGAGAGAATTGGGGGTTTTTTACTAAACCCTCCAAAATCCTCATTCTTCCTAAAATCAAAGTTCCCCTAATTTGGGGGGTTTGACGAGGGAAATATTAAAAATTACTTATCTACCCTTAGTATTAAAATGTAAAAACTACATAAATGTGAATCATTGACTGAAACTGACGGCTGTGCATGGTTGTACAAGTTGTCGTACGTGGATATAAACTTGGAACACTGAAACAGTGGATTGCCCTTGGTCCTGGATCAAGTGGATTGAGGTAAGTGGTGTGGTTATACATGTTATGTTGAAATTCATGAGTGGATCCAAAGTTCTAAGTGTGTGGAATGGTCCTCTGTGTAGGTGTTCCCTGTGAATCAAGCTGTAAGTGGAGTTCTGCGGAGCTCAGTGAAAGGTAAAAGAAAGGTAACCTCTTGGTACTGGGGCTTGTTCCCCTTTTGTGTTCCACCTTGCTAGTTGATGGCAATGGTAGGAAGTGTGTATGAGTAGTGTAGAACAGCATGAGCATGCATGTGCATTATCACAGTGGGTACTTATGTACCAGATCTCTGGCTAGTAGATATTCTTAACCTTCGGGCAAGTGTTTCCGGACTGCCACTGGATAGGTCTCCGAGAGGGAGTTCCAGTTGACCCAGGGTCGTGGTGTGTTATCCGGATAGGAGCACACTAGGTTGTCTCGGGTGTATATGGTTGGAAGGGGTACCTTGGTGGGTTGTTCTATGAACACGCCAGGGGTAGTACCCATAGGCGTATAGCCGAGGACATGGCGTGGTATTGGTAGCTACCATCTCGCATGTCGTAGTTGTTCTGATATATTCCCCCTTTCTCTAAATCCCTTGCTTTATCCCGTTTTATAACAGTGGTGTTGTTTTTATATTATTGATATACATCGAAGTGAACCATTGGGCGGAGTTTTCTCCAGAACCTCTTGGTTACTGAGATATATCCGTATATCTCACCCCGTCTCGGGGCATTTATTTCAGGATGTACCAGTGGATATGGAGCAGCGGGCAAGAAGTCCGCATGATGATGAGTGGAGTAGTGATGCATGTTTTGTTCCAGTGCATCATACATGTCATTTTAGTTTATGGATTTATTTGGCAAGTGAAGTTGTAGTATGTAAACATTTGTAGTTTAAAGTTAAAGTTGTAAATGTAAATGTAATCCAGTGTTGTAAATGTATTATGGATGTATGTAATATGATGAAAGGGCCTTAGGCCTATTTTAGGTTTATGATTACCCGTATTATGTTTTATGCATGAAATTGAAAGTTAGTGATTGAAACTATAAAGAATTTGAAAGTAAACTGTTTATGTTTTAAGTGTATATTGGATTGGGTTGTAAGTGCCCCAAGGCGTTGTTGGTCCTTGTGTGTGCCACCCATTGGATTTTGCTGGATTTCATGTGTATTAGTGATGTTAAACAGCTTATGCAAATTTGGGGATTTTAGGAAATACAAAGGAAATTTTGGCGAATTTTTTGTAGAATTGGCAATTTTTGGGTGAACTTTGGAAGAGCGTATCTCCCTCCACAGTGGTCCGATTGGGACGTGTCATACGCCATTTTGAAGCTTAAGATGTCCCCTACGTTGTGCCAAAATCCTAGGATCATTGGTGGTGTGTGCAGCCCATGGTGGCTGAAGACACGAACTGCCCTGTTTTGGCCTGTTTCAGTGGGCAAATCTGGCGCAGTTTAGGGAAATTAATTCCCGCTTCGTTACTTGGTCAAATTAAGCATACGATATATCAAATCGAAGTTTGAGGTGTCTAGTTTATGGTGTAAAAGTTTGAGAGACAGTGGCTGGGCGGATAGGTGCATTTTATTCCGTGAAGATTAGAGGTTTTAGGCTGTTTCGGAGTTGGTGGACAATGTTGTTTGTCCAACTTCAAACGGCGATAACCGGAGCTCACGAGCTCAGAATTGAGTGTGTGATAGCTTGTTAGAAAGGTAATTGAATAAGGAAAAAGGATAACCAGGAGTCTAGGTTTGGATTTTGTTTTGTGTTCACAGAAAAGATAAATTAGTGAATCTGGTTAAGTTGGTAAAAACGTAAAAGTGAGGAATTGACTAAGTGGGTTTATGGGAACCTCTTAGTGTCTTATATGTAGTAAAATAAAGTGTATAAATAGTTTAAGTAAGTCTTCCGCTAGTGTTTCAGTTACGATCACAACTTTTTATTATTACGTTTTTTATACTTTTACTGTTCGCGTAATAATCGGAAAAAGTTTATTCTCATTTTTATAAATGAATTGTTGTGATTGTAACTGCGTTTAATATCATAATTAATGTTAATAATACCGGTACGTAACGGGCTGTTACACAACCCAAAATCTTAAGGCATTAGGCTCATGGGTCCTCCCACTTATATATAGTTCACTTAGCCTAGCTCATTACTAACCAATGTGGGACTCATCACACTTGAATAATCCAACAATCTTCTAATATTGGATTTATGGATCCCTCTACTTATGCACGTTTTACTTAGTGTATTAACAACTAATGCAACACTCATCACACTTCAAAATCACAACACTGCTGTAGCGAATTTGAATACGTGGTACTTAGAAAAAATTTACTACTTACATGACATTTGGGCAATTACTTTTGGAACGTGTGGCATTTGGTTCCCTGTTCCCCTATATCCACCTAATAGAAATACAATACATGTATTGAGACGTTTCCTAAGAAGAGAGAAAAAGAAAAATCATATCTATGTATTCCTTGAAATACATAATATGTAATTTCTTTTTGAAAAAGAGTTATACCCACTACTCAGTGTTACGATGGTACCAAAAATAAAATTGTTTAATCCAAGATGATAGGATCCTCTTCTGTATGCGTGATAGGAGGTGCATTTATAGAAAACTCTCGTCAATTTTTTTATTGCTTAACTCGGAGCTTAATCATCAAATTGGCAATACGGTGGAGTAAGTTGGGAGAGAATTTGGATTTGACTCTTATTAAATACATTTTTTCAGAGAAAGAAGAATTTTAATTGTGATTGAGTCCCGACTTGAGATTAGTCTCATAACCATTCTAAAGATTGAAGCTTGTGAAAATATCGGCGCCGACTCGCTTCAAAGAGTTAATTAGGATATCTATACCAAAATAAATTAATAATTTATTGAAATACTTATACATTGTTAATATGCTATGAAATAATATTTATTGAAATATAATTATGTGTTCATATTTCCCTAATTTAATATAGGGGAAGGATCCACTTACCACCAAAAAAGTTTACAACTCTTACAACTAATTTAATCACCGTTGATTTCCGTCAATCTAACTATTATAAATTATTGAGAATTAATAACATTTATTGTGTCATGTTTATTAATCCTCAATAAATTGTAACCGTTAGATTGATGGAAATCAACGATGATTAAATTGGTTGTAAGAGTTGTAAACTTTTTAGGTGGTAAGTTGATCCGTTCCCATACACTATATATATATATATATATATATATTATATATATTTTCGGGAATACGTAATATAATTTACAAAAATTTATAAATAGATCATTTCCCATATATATATATATATATATATATATATATATATATGGTAAAATTATTTTTGCAGCCGCTTATTTACGTACAACAAAGACAGGTGTATGATTATTGTAACAGCCCGTGTTAACCCGGTTTGTTAACACCATATCGTATTAAGCCACGCTTAATTAAAATGCGGAATAACTTTTTCTTTAATTCAATTATGACGTCATTAACTTAACTAGCTTGATTACTTAATCATTTTCATAAAAATACTGCCTGTATGTAAATTGCAAGACATCTAACTGGAATACCTCATATATAAATATAGGTATATATATAGGTCTACACAAGTAGCCTGGGTCAAAATCCTGATACTTTAATTACAACATTAACATAAAAAGGCGATAACAATCATGTGGCATGGACAAACCCCATGCTCACCAAATAAGGCAACAATGCCCACAAATAGTCTCAACATAATCAGCATAATAAAAGCGGAAAACATAACAGCAAATCCAGCCAGACAGCATATCAGAATATCAGCTCAACTCTGGCCTCCTGCCACCTGAGCCCTCAACATTACCTGATCCTGAAATAAGCGTTCCCCAAACGTGGGGTGAGATCTCTAACAAGAAATCTCAGTAAGACAAGGGGTCCTCAAGGAGTCTCCACCCCAAGCTCACTTACATGTGTAATATAAGTTCTAAAACAGTATTACAGTATAAGTTCTAAAATCATGCGATGCAACAATTAATCATGTCATGTGTGCTTTCAAATCTACTGGTCAGAGAAATGTAGGAATATGTCTATGCCTACATGAGTACATGGATACTACCTGCACCTCACCCACATGCTTCTCCATCTTGTATGTACTACATACTCAGGATTGCCGTCTAGGTGGACACCACATGCATATCATAATGCTCATTACATATAAACAGCTCAACAGCATTTCCAAAATAATCAAAGCATGTAACACAGCATGCATAAACCCATCCCCATGGGACATGGTGGAACATCAAAATGGCTAAACCGAGGACACGAAAGCTTACCTTGCAAGCTAGCTATCCAAGCTAAGAGTCCAACCACCCACAAGTCCACAAACAGCAGTATCACAATCTGATATGGACCATTAACAAGTCAATATTAATGCACAACATGCATACAACTTAAAGACTACGCCTTTCCTTTACGTTTTACGTCTTAAGGCTTCCAACAAAGCCATAAGCCCTTAATCATATGATTCTGACTTAGTCCATTTATTATAGAAGTCCAACTTCCTTAAACTAGGGTCCACACACACCCAATAGCTTACTGTTCATACAGAACAGCCACTGTCTGCGCAGAACCCAGGATATCCGGATATCAGAAGGGGCATATCCGGATATGTCATATCCGGATATCACACTGGACATATCCGGATATGTCATATCCGGATACCCAGATCCCATATCCGGATATCAATATCCGGAGACCATATCCGGATACTGATATCCGGATATCTGTTCGACAAATATCCGGATATCTCACGACAGAATGCAGTTTCTGCATTTCGTGAATATCCATCCCAAAGGTCCAACTTTTAATACATGTAAACGTTAAAGCATGCATCTTTAGTTCATTTTAGGTCCATATACCTTATACTCTCTTGTTTACTCATTAAACATGGTCAAGACATCAACTTTAAGCATTATAAACCCATGATCATAGTGAGGTAACTTACCAAAGTTCAAAACAGAGGCAAGTTGTGCTCTTGGAGCTCTCCCAAGGTTCCTCAAACTCAGCCTAAGTAGGAGCACGAAAATGGCACTTCAAGATGGGTTCTTGCACCACAAGAAGGCACTTTGAAGCTCACAATGACTACCACAAGGTAGCCATCACTAAAGCTCCAAACTCATGCTCACTAACTACCCCTCAACTCAGAAAACAAGACTCACCACACACAACCAAGGTGCATAGAAGAAGGAGAGTGAAGAATCAAAGCCAAAGGTGCCAACTTTGATCCAAGAAGAGAGAAAACCAATGAATAGTGTTTTCCCCCACAAGAACACAACCCCACACCCAGCAGCCCCTCACTCTCACGTAGGAAAAATAGTGTATCTAGGGTTTTGTGCCCATAATGGGCCTATATATAGGCAAAGTCACTAATCGCGCAGTATTAGCCTTAATCACAAAGTAAAAGATCTTGATCCCAAACTTCGGATTCTAGACCTACGCATTTTTCTAAGATTTGTCATATTTTTATTTTATTTTTCGGAGCACCTTTCCGGTACGCGCTTTTCCATAGCCAGTATCAGTTCTGGCATCAGATTACGTCATTTTGACTTGAAACTTGTTTTACAAGTCCTACATAATATTCTAGTAATTATCATGCGTTCGTTATAATTTTCCGGGATACTTTTCCGGTACGCATTTATACCGAGTAGCAGAACCGGTATCTGCGTTTTTCTTCCGAAAAGCGACTTTCAGCATTTTTACTCACTCAATATAATTATCTAAGCCCATTAATAATTATTAGGGTCAATTATGGAATTATTTCCTAATTATCATAATTAACTTACTAATTACCTTAATTAGCGGTGCGGGTTCTTACAATTATGATTCCCCACATTTAATGTTTTGACGCATATATATGTTAAGTATTTTATTGCTGCTCGTACAACAACTGTAGAAATGTAAACCCTATATATATATATATATATATATATATATGTGGTAAGTATATACTGGCATGTAGAGATCTCACACAAATCTAGGAAGGGCAACCAAAGATCTGATTTTCTTGCTAACTATAGTCTGGTTTATGGGGTGTTTGGTAAAGGAAAAAAAAATTTACTAGGGAAATACAATTACTGGGGAAATGGTAGGAAAGTAAGTTTGATAGAAAAAATTTAAAAAAAATTGTTTGGTTGACCGAAATATTACTGAGAAAATTTATTTAAATTTGTAAAGTCTATGTTTGGTTGAATGTAAAATAATGATGGGAAAATAGGTTAAATTGACTAAAATACCCCCATTATAATTTTTTTGCGGAAGTGAAGTCACTCACTATGAGAGTCAATTTGGTCCATAACTTTTCCCCCATTTTTCCACTTCCCCATCTATCCCAAAATACCATATCTCATAGTTTTTTGGAATAGTAAAAATCAACACAAAAGAGTTTCTTATGCTTCCTAATCTCCAAGTAATTTTTTTTTTTTTACAAACTTGTACCAAACATGGTATTTCTCAATGAGGTGGGATATTCTTATTACTAAAATTTTCTACTACCAACTTAGTACATATCTAATCACCATTGAATCAAGGAGAGAGAATGGTAAAAAGTTTTTGAAAAAAGAGAAAATGTTGATCCAATTGTGATTAGATAGGTAGTAAATTGGTAGTAAAAAATTTTGGTAGTAAGAATATCCCTCCTCTTTCTCAATACCCATTTTCACTTCCCCATCAAACTCAAAATAAAACCTATACCAAACACATCCTTAGGAACTTTTCTTTGGGCCACGTGAATACCGTTTTTCTTTAATTTTTTTATTATCATTTAAATAATATCTTTATTTTTATTTTCATCTAAATCCTAATTCTTTATTTTTTTAGATAGATATATGGTATTATGAGAATACCAAAGATTTGTTCGTGATTTAGGAGCCAGTAAGCAAAGTCAGTGGTTACCTGTTAGAAGATATTGTTAGAAAATAAAATAAAACATATTAAAAAGGGCATCACCCAACGCCCTAAGGTTTTGAGTTAAAGTGGTGTTTATCATGATATCAGAGCATCATTGACTATGAGATCATGACTTCGATCTTCACCGCCCCCACTAATAGACTTGTGTCATATTTGTGCTTCAAGTTCAAAGGGCTTTTATGAGAGTGAGTGTGTTAGAGAATAAAATAAAAAATATTAAAAAGACCATCACCCAATGCCTTAAGATTTTGGGTTGAAATAACACTTATCAGATATATTGCGAGTTTATATTTTTATTTTTATTTTTATTTTGCAAAATATACCTTGAAGTTTTTTCCTTCTCCTTTTACTTTTTGCCCCTTACCTAGCTTACAAAGAATGAAAGAAAGAACATAAGTTTAATTATGGCATGTACTAACTTTTTAAATAAAAGAATGAAGAATGCAAGAAGGGATATTATTACTATCAAAATTTTCTACTACCAACTCACTACCTATCTAATCATCATTGGATCAACATTTTCTCTTTTTTTCAAAAACATTTTAACATTCTCTCTTTGATCCAATAGTGATTAGATAGGTAGTGAATTGGTAATGAAAATTTTTGATAGTAAGAACATCCTCCTCTCATGAGTAAAATGGTAGCTCTTATGGCAAGTCTGCACATGTCACTATTTTTTGGGTACGATGGATAAGAAAAGCAAGAGACGATTTCAATATCCACGTATCCAACAAAATACTTTTTGAACGACTCATACCCTACTCATCTCTATAAGGTCTCAGCGTTCAATGCCACTAGATTAATGATGCCTGCCGAAATTCAAAAAAAAAAAAACCTTTTTCTGTTTAAAGAAAAAGCTCATCATACGATTCATACCACACACATACTAAAAAGAAGGGCAGTGGAATTGAAATTCAACCCTTTCCTCCTAGCGAGGCTAGTGAATTTACCATTAAACTTAGATCTAATCCGACATGCTCAGCAAACCCCCACGTACGTGCATTCCTCTCCTTACATTTTCAACTAGTTTAAAAATAACAGGATTTAAATTAAAAAAAAAAAAAACCTTCTCTGTGGAGTTATAAACCTAGAGATATTTCGTTGAAAGGAAAGCATAGAAATAAGCATGCCCTGTTATAAGACTCAATAAGTTCTAGGTGTTTTCTTTTGTAATTTTCTTGTGAGGATGTCTTATGCTCATTCTTTGTAACCCTTATCTTCTTCTTTAAGAAAATTTATTTTTTAAAAAAGGTGGAAAAGAAAAAGAATAGAGAAAGGGAACCATTAATCGTCTTTAGGAAATTAAATGAAAATAAAGGTTCGAACTTTTTCTACAAAATAAACTGATGGAAAATGGGAATAAATTGTGTTCTAATATGCTGGTGAAAACTCGATTCCCTCAATTCTATATCAAATGTTGAAAATGTATAGAATTATAAACCATATCCAGGATATATATTTCTCATCCAAAAAGTACTCTGCTGAACCAAGATAATGATTCCACGTTACTTGCTCTTCTTTGGTTCTTTAGTATATTGAACTATCAAAGCTTCAACATCCTTCCAGAAGAGGCCCTCCACCAAGATTCCGTCCTTAGTGAACCTGCATACAACAAAAATAGACTGACGCATGTTGATGTCGAAAAAGCAGTGAGATAGATGCATGCATACTGATTCAAGTCCAGTGCCATTGTGTGGGTATGTATAAGCTAAAAATTGGAGGTAGGGGTTGGAATGCAGAGAGAGAGAGAGAGAGAGAGAGAGAGAGAGAGAGAGATACCACTGAGTAACACTTTTGGTAAAATGTACTGGTTCATTTGCAGAAATTGATTTTGGATCAGCACTTGCAACGGTAAGTGTGTACATGTCAGAGAATCTAGGCAATTTGGAGGAAACTACCAAACCGGTACTGGTAAAGGATCCCTGTAAAAAAATAAAATTTAAATCTAAGTAGGAAGACACTATAATCATAATTTTAAGCATGTCTTCAGATTCTGGTGAAAGGCTAATATCAAATGCATTACTTGATTCGATGACAGAATCCAAATACAAAACTAAAATTATTTAGATGAATGAAATACAACATATTCCACAGTATAGCCGCTGCAAAGATAAAAACATAAAATATCCAAAACCATAGTCCATGAAATCCTATAAATAAGATAACCAGCCAAGCCACCAACCAGTTTGCATCATTGTACGTGAAACTTACAGTCAAATATAATGGTTTACCCCCTTTAAATCACTTGCGGAAAATGAAGCAATCAAATTTGAAATCCAATTTAAGACTGAAAACAAAGCAACTAAAACCCTATTAGCATGTTTGGGTCAACTCAAATTCCAGATGAAAATGTATGGAAGTTAGAACAATAAAGATATAGATACAATCTGGGTTAAGTTTCCAACCTAAAGACATGTCGTAGTCTATCAATGTAGTTAGTTTGGATGTGAAAAATTATCATGTTGCAACTTTTATACAACTTAAATTGCAATTAAACAACTAAAGGATAAAGAGAATGTGATATAACAATACCACTGCATAATAGAAAGTTCATTGGAAATTGGGAACCATTTCATAACACTACTATATCAAATAAATATTACTCGCTTACCAAACTGATATTAATTTCAGCTATTTGTCAACTCAAAGCTTGGCCCGTTTAATACACAAGGGATCTTCTTTGTGTCTATGATGAGTTGATGAGTACTAAGCTAAAACAGTCATGTTCAGATTATCCTATGTATCTTATCTTGAGGCCCATACTATGGCACAATACTAACAAAACTAGCCAGACTTAGACAACAGCCTTATTGCTCTTTCAAAAGAGATCACCCCAACAGAAAAAAGCCATACTCCTCTCTCTCTCTCTCTCTCCCTCTCTCTCATGCGTGCACAAGCAATGACAAAATAGATATCATACAATTCTAAAATTTTCTCTGTAGATATTGGAAAGTGAATTAGGAATTGTCGGATGAAAAAAGAACTTAATCAGCACACAAAACAGGGAGATATTAGACCTTCTAGGAATTGTTTTTTCCAATTCAAATATACATCTAAAAGATGAAGAATAAAGTCCACACTCTATAACCTTTATTAAGTGAAATCAAAGGGTCATAAAACATCACACATATTCTAACAGACCACGTTAAACATTATGCAAAAAATTGAGTAGTATAGATTATGTGTGTTTCAAAGGTATTCATTCAACAATTTCCAAATCCAAAAACAGAGGACTGATATGATTATTTACCCATCCCAGGAGGGTGGTAGACGAAGTTTCATTTTTAAGAGATTTAGGAAGTTTCATTATTTACCCAAACACATCATCTATTCTCCATATATAAATAAAACTCAAGCATTAAAGACAAGTGCTTTAGCAAAGTTCACGGAAACTTACAGCAGGAGGATAAGTAAACAGAATGGCATTTTTCTCCTTGGTGTATATGATCAGCTGCAATAACCCATTGAAGACTACATACGTGCAAAGAGTTAAGGATCAAACAGCACTGAAGCAGAATGAATAAAAACATAACCATCAGCAATCAAATTTCCTTTTTCACGAAAAGCATCAAAACTCATTTAACGAGGAACCTCGACAACTTTCAATTTCAATAATTCCTGCATCCCTCGCTACTTCAAAGAGTTAATTCCAGATGTTTCTTTTCAAGCGGAGATTTCATCAACAAGATTTTCCCCCCTCCCAAACACCCCAACACACACACACACACACACACACACACACACACACACACACACACACACACACACAAAAGGTATATAGAAAGGCAGGGAAAGGATATAAGGCGATGCAAGCCATGAGAAAATCCTTGTTTTCAGGGAACTTCTTCCTGTAAAATTGGGCGAAGAGAGCAATGACAATGATGATGGTCCCAATGAACAGCCTCACATTGCTCAATCTCACGTCTTCCACATACCCATGACTCGTTACCACCTACACCAACCCAAAAATTTGAGTCACATCAAATAACAAAATAAATAAATAAATAAAAATTGAAGGCACTTCAACTACAATTAGTGAACCGAAAACTAAAGAAAATGAAAAATAAAAGAAAAGTCTCGCAACGTCGATAAGATCGAAAAAGTAAAGATAAAGGGTTAGGGTTTAACACTTTAACGGACCTCAGAGACAGACTCATCGAGGATGTGCTTGATGGAATGGTGATCTAAGAGATTAGCTTTCTTAGGAGCTTTGGACGCCATTTCTGATTTCTTCTCTCTCTCGCTCTCTGAGACTTCACTTGACCCAACCAGGAAGGAATCACCCTTGCGGTTTAACCCTTGAATATTCAATACCAGTTACTACTGCCAACGTCACACACTGAATAAACCTGCTCTTGGTGCGTAATGCGCACTGCTCATTAAGGTAACTCATGAGAGATGCATTCTCCCGAAAAATCTAATAAATATACTGGAAAAATATTTTTGTAATTAATACAGGTATTTATTACATCGTTTTGACATTAAAATCTTAAAAAAATATAAATATAAAGATTATTATAATTTTAAAATAAATTAAAATTATAAAATCACCATAATTTCCTTCCAAAATGACGTTGGATTTACTAATAATGATTTATCTGCTGTAACCGCAAAAGAAAAGGCAAACACTAAATATATATATATATACTTCTGTGTGGAAATTGGAGGACCTATAAATAATAAAATAATGAAGTGTTTTGCAATATTTCTTAAAACGTTTTCATAATATTCTAGTTAATACCCAATAAAATATATTAAATGAGAAAAATTTAAGTGTGTACAATATTTTAAAAATATAAAAATATATTTAGCACTTTCTTTATTGGAAAGATTATTAAGAGGATTTGAAATTATTTAATGATGAATCCGATGGTGAAGTCGATTCTTTTCATTAAATCACAAGGGTTTGATAATATCTCACACGAAAGCATTTGGAACAACAAAACTTATATAGTTTTTGGGTTTATCATTTATTATTTAACATGACCACAAAAATTTTCCTACACACACAACATTTTGTGGGACCCGCAGCAAAAAAAAAACTGGCATGCAAAACGAATCTCTATAACATAACACAATCACTTTTCCTACAACATAACTCTTATAAAACCCATAGTTTTTACATAAAAATTACAGAAAAAATATTTATTATCATTTTTCTTAATTACCATCAAGTGTCCAAAGCGTTAACATTATCAACTTTTTTTACCGTAATAAAATATTATAACACCCTAATAAAGCCTCTCTCTCCTTTTCCCTTACTGCCGCATAACACACTTTCTTGTAAGAATTTTACATGTTTTATCTTTTTCTGCTTTTTCCCCGAAAGGGACTATCAAATAATGCAAAAAATTTAATACATAATACATACATCCGACCAATAGGAATATAACATTTGTGTTAATTTGTTTAGATATGTTTTTTTGAAGAAAGGAAAAAAAAAAAAAACCTTTAATATTATGTCTATTATTTTTGGGGAATAGATAATATGTAATTTTATTTTGGCTTTAATGTTTATGCAGTATAGCTTTGAAAAATTAAAAAATTAAAATGAGAAAAATTATTATAACTTTAAAATAAATTATAATTACAAAAATACATTCATTTTCGTCCCAAAATGACATTATTTTGAGCTACGTAGATAACTTATCTAATTGAACACAGAAAAAACAAATCATTCTATTTTAAATGAGTTATACTTAGGGGTGTAAATGGGCCAGGCCGGCCTACAGGGGCCTATGGCCTGGCCTACGAAAAGCCTGGCCTGGCCTGGCCTACGAGGTAATTAGAACAGGTCAAGGCTCGTCGATGAGCCTTTTTAGAAACAAGGTCGTAGGCTGCAAATAGAATGCCTGGCTTTTTAGCTTGTAGGCCGGCCTGTTTAATATTTAAATAAAAAATATTATATATTTTTTATTTATTCTAAAAGTTAGATAACCTAACCTAATATTTAATATTTATTTGTTGTCATGAATTTTTATAATCTATGTTCTTGTTAAATAATCTGTTGTAGAATTTTAATATTTTGAACCCATGCTAGAAATATTGTTTAATGAATGAGATATTTCATTTTTTTTTTAAATTTAATTTGCAATATGGTAGGCTTAAAAGGCCTCATAGTCCTTGTAGACTTTTTATTTTTTACTAACAGGGCAGGCTTGGCCTTTAAATTAAGCCTTTGATAGGCTCGTAGGCCAAATAGGCTCAATTTTTTCGTGTGTAGGCCTAGGCCATGAAGGCCAAAGCCTGGCCTAGCCTGGCCTAATTACACCCCTAGTTATACTCACCAATCATTACAATAGTAGTATCAAAGTACCCTCACTGTCCTTACAAAGCAA
This sequence comes from Gastrolobium villosum, assembly GCA_032173675.1. NCBI lineage: Eukaryota > Viridiplantae > Streptophyta > Magnoliopsida > Fabales > Fabaceae > Gastrolobium > Gastrolobium villosum. The sequence continues at coordinate 43,906 of JAVKPL010013554.1, read as the reverse complement.
GGGTTGCATAACAGAGGAGGTTAGGTAAAATACCGAATTTTTTGTGTGAAAGAAAGGGCTTTAACAACCCAAAAAATAACTAAACAATAATAATACTTTTACAGCTACTAACACCACAAACATAAGCAAAAAATAAATAACAACTCCACGAGCGATTTGGATGAACTTCTTATATGCGACAGAATTCTCATAAGAGTGAACCATATTTTTTAAACTCGATATTGTTGCAAGCATGATCTAAACGCTTATAAACTGGCTCCATTTAAAAAAAAAAAAAAAAGATTTTTTCAAATAACGATCCGAATTCTGTAGCGGGCTCTAATTTTGTCCGGTTATCACCAATATAATTTGGAACCGAACCGTAGGAAAGCATTAGCTAACCGTAGAGGTACATAACGTTTTACTTACCTAACTCGGAATAAATCAATGATGTTTACGAAAAAAAGGATAGAGTGAACGAAGAAGAAAGAAAGGAATGATACTAATTGATGTTATGTGAATTTCAACATAGGAAAGGAGAAATATCATGTTTAAGTAAATGTTGCTGGTTAGTTTGTGAGATCCGAGCACCCACTCTTCAGGATCAGAAAAATAAATTTCACATTAATATAAACCAAGCAATACAACAGTGTATAGATACCTAATCAGATTTGAGAAAATTTCTATTTTTTTTTTCATACATGAGGAATAACAAAAACGAAGGGGTACAAACATATGATACACTATCTAAGACAAAGTTTTGGTGAAATTGAGTGCTCCTAGCACCTCCCTGACTCCACCTATGACACAATTTGCAGGAGCATGTACCCAACAAGATCCCATTTGCAACTATTGATGACAAGTCTGAAGAAAATAATCAAGATACAGTTATATATATTTTAATCTCCTGTTTATCAAGTTTAAAGCTATCCAATTCCATAATCAATTTCCTATCATTTGAATGAATATGCCAATTGAAGATGGTTCATGAAAATCACAATCTCGGGAAAACTAAAATTAGTGATTTCCAATCACCGAGGCTTTGGCTTTACAGTGTTGGAAACATCCTTAGCGAGCAAGAAACGAATCTGTTTAACTAGTTCTTCCTTCACCATGAACAAAACAGCAGCAGCCAGCACACTTTGTACGATTTTAGTGCTCATGCCTTTGTAAAATCCATAAAACCCTTCATAGCGGATCATCTTAAGAATAGCATCCCATGTGCCTGAATTTGAAGAACATGAGAATTCAGAGAGGAATATTACAATGCACAAGGAGGGGAGGGAGGGAAGCAACAACAGAAGCATTTATCAGCAGGTTGAACAAGTGCATTAATCATTATAGCTTCTCTTTCGGCAAATGAAACCAAAAGTAGAGATGAAACACACTACAATTGGTTATGAGCCATATTCATGGTATAAGAAAAGATTGTCACAACTTAAACCTTTATAATGGTGTCTCTTGTCTGCATTTTTAACTTGCCTAGCCTGAAGCCTTGCCTGCAATAGCGACATAACAAGTGAGAGATTAAGAAAAGCATTTTGGATGCAGATACTCTTCTACATTTCTTAGCTCCCCCCATTCCTCGGTTCAAATAATTAATGTACATTAACATGACACACGAAGGATTTGATGACACAACAAATTTAAGAAATACAACATTGATTATTAATTATTGAAAATAAGAACGAACAAATTTCTAATATTTGAATTAAAATCAGGCATCATTTCTAATGTCAAACACACACATCTAACAATTTACCAACAGTTAGATGTCAAACTGAAAAGTAATTCATGGCATCAAAGATGTTGCTTCCCTCCCTCCCCTCCTTTCTCACTCTCTTTCACACACACAGTATTAGACACATCTATAAAACAAGCAAATTATTCATCATTTTCATGTAATACATAAATAATTACTATCCCAACTTTTCAAAGTTCCAACTAGTTTTCATTGATAATATATTAATGTCCTTGGAAATACCACGAGGCAATTTTATGGCATATTCAAGCATTTTTGAGATCCCAAAATTATATCTCAGATATATTCTTGGTTTTAACTCCGCCCATGTGTGCTTGCATGCATGGTCTGTCCCAAGCCAGGATAAAGGAGGAGGGTTGGCGTCAGGTTTTGCAAACCGGCCGTAAAAAACAGCTATATTTTTATGTGATGAACCTATATGATTTTTCGTTGGGGCGTACCCTTCATAGCGACGCGTTGCATCGGGCCCCGGGTGTAGCGAAAAATGGGCTAGGGTCCTTGCCACAAGGCAAGGCGCTGCATCGGGCCCGGGGTGTAGTGAAAAGTGGGCTAGGGTCCTTGCCCCAAGGCAAGGCGCCAGGTCTTCACCCGGATTTGGTGAGAAGTATGCCAGGGTCCCAACATGCAGTTGGGCGAGCGTGGCGGGCAAGCACAGCCCAGGGGTTAAGGATGAGATTGGGCAGCTGGAACATAGGAACCTTAACGGGTAAATTGAGGGAGTTGGCAGATGTTTTTGCTAGAAGGAAAGTGAATATTGTTTGTTTGCAAGAAACAAAGTGGGCTGGAGAAAAGGCCAAGGAAGTGGATGGAACTGGTTTCAAGTTATGGTACACAGGTACTAACAAGAGTCGAAATGGTGTTGGAATTATGATCGATAAAAGTTTCAGAGATAAAGTTGTGGATGTCAAAAGGAAAGGCGACAGGATTATTCTGGTTAAGCTTGCTGTGGGTGATTTAATCATGAATATCCTCAGTGTGTATGCACCCCAAGTTGGATTGCAACCAACTGACAAAAGCCAATTTTGGGAAGACTTGGAGGAGGTTTTGAGGGGAATACCTCGAGAGGAGAAGATTTTCTTAGGAGGAGATCTAAATGGTCATGTTGGTAAAAGCAATGGAGGTTTTGATAGAATCCATGGAGGTTTTGGTTATGGGACGAGAAACGAGACTGGAGAAGATATCTTGAATGTTGCACTAGCCTACGATTTGATGTTAGTGAACACCTTTTTTCAAAAAAGGGAGTCACACCTAATCACTTATCATAGTGGCCAAAATCGTAGTCAGATTGATTTCTTTTTGGCTAGAAGAGAAGATAGAACTTCTTGTGTCGACTGTAAGGTCTACCCTGGAGAGTGTGTCGCTACGCAACATAAGCTGGTAGTCTTGGATGTTCGGTTCAACAAAGTACTTACAATGAAGAAGAGGGCTCAGAACCCAAGGATAAGGTGGTGGAAGCTTAAGGAGGGAAAAGAGAGAGAGTTCAATGAAAGAATGTTGCACGATGGACCTTGGGAGTTTGATGGAGAAGTAAATGCAATATGGAATGAGATGGCTAAGTTTATTCAAAATTTGGGAAGGAGGGTGTTGGGAGAAAGTAAAGGAAATGGATTTCTTGCAAAGGAAACATGGTGGTGGAATGGAGAGGTGCAAGAGGCAATTAAACATAAGAAGGAGTGCTTTAGATCTTTGCATAAAAGTCCCAGTGAAGAGAACTTGCAAAAGTTTAGATTGGCGAGAAAAAATGCAAAGAAAGCAGTGCGAGAAGCTAGGGGCAAGGTTTTCGACGAGTTGTATAAAAATCTTGGGAGCAAGGATGGTGAAAGAGGTATTTACAAACTTGCAAAGATAAGGGATAAGAAAAGTAAAGACCTCACCCAAGTTAGATGCATCAAGGATGAGAATCAAAAACTTCTGATGAGAGATGAAGATGTAAATGAAAGATGGTTGAACTACTTTAACAAGCTGTTTAATGGGGATGGAAACACAAGCGAGGTGGACTTGGAGGACGCGTATGATGATATGAATAGAAGATTTGTACGCAGAATTAATACACATGAAGTTAAGGAGGCTTTAAAGAGGATGAAGACTAATAAAGCCTTGGGGCCTGATGGTGTCCCTATTGAAGTGTGGAGAGGCCTAGGGGATGTGGCAATAAAATGGTTGACCAATCTTTTCAATAAGATTCTCCTGACAAATAAGATGCCTGATGCTTGGAGGAAAAGTATGATTGTGCCTATCTACAAAAACAAGGGAGATATACAGAATTGTTCAAACTATAGAGGCATTAAGCTAATGAGCCATACTATGAAGTTGTGGGAGAGGGTTATTGAACATCGTTTGAGGAGAGATACCAAGGTTTCTGTAAATCAATTTGGATTTATGCCAGGAAGATGTACCATGGAAGCCATTTTCTTGACGCGACAACTTATGGAAAGATATCGAGAAAAGAAGAAGGACTTGCATATGGTGTTCATAGACCTTGAGAAAGCATACGATAGGGTTCCAAGGAAAGTTTTATGGTGGGTTCTGGAGAAGAAAAAGGTTCCATCAAAGTATGTAAAGGCAATCCAGGATATGTATGATGGGGCTACTACATGTGTTAAAACTTGTAACGGAACATCAAGTTATTTTCCTATCACGGTTGGTGTACACCAAGGGTCGGCTCTAAGTCCTTATCTTTTTGCCTTAGTTATGGATGAACTAACAAAAGATATTCAAGAGGAAGTGCCATGGTGTATGCTTTTTGCAGACGATATTGTGCTTATTGATGAGAGCAAGGAGGGTGTTAATAGAAAACTTGAATTGTGGAGAAGCACATTGGAATCCAAAGGATTCACATTAAGTCGAAGCAAGACTGAGTATCTAAAGTGTGAGTTTTCTCTGGTACGAGATGGGGACCAAGAGCCCGTGCATTTAATTGGTCAAGAGGTACCCAAAAAAGATGCTTTTAAATACTTGGGCTCCATTTTACAAAAAGGTGGAGAGATTGATGAGGATGTTAATCATAGAATCAGAGCAGGGTGGATGAAATGGCGCAGTGCATCTGGGTTTTTGTGTGACCGCAAAATCCCCCTTAAGTTAAAAGGAAAATTCTATAAAACGGCAGTAAGACCGGCAATGCTTTATGGAGCGGAATGTTGGCCAGCACATAGGCAACATGAGCATAAGATGGGAGTAGCAGAGATGAGGATGCTAAGGTGGATGTGTGGTTACACAAAGATGGATAAGATAAGAAATGAAGATATTCGACGAAAGGTCGGAGTAGTGCCGGTTGCCGAGAAGATGAGAGAACATAGATTGAGGTGGTTTGGGCACGTGATGAGAAGGCCCCTGGATGCTCCTGTAAGAACAGAAGTTTGTTACCAAGAGCTCAACACAAAAAGAGGCAGAGGTCGGCCGAAACTTACTTGGGGGAAGGTAGTAAAACAAGATTTAATGGAGTGGGATATAGATTGGCGGACGGTATGTCTTAGAACGGAATGGAGAAAAGCTATAAGTATGGTGGAGGGTTAGACCCGTGGTTATTCCTATGTTCCAGATGGTCCCTTTTTAGTCCTTTTCCCCTTCATTTCCCCCACTTCTTCTTGTCCTTTCTTTTTTCACTTTTATTTATTTATATATTCATATACATATATATATATATATTTTTATTATTATTATTATTATTTTTTATTTTTTTTCTTTAGTTTTTAAATTTTTTTTATTTATTTATTTATATATATATATTTTTATTTATCTATTTATTTATTTATTTTTTATTTATTTATTTTTTCAACATTTTTATATCTCTCATGTGGGTTCATCTGCCACCGACCCCAATTAATTTGGGATAAAGGTGATGTTGATGTTGATGTTGATATATTCTTGGTTTTCAGGTCTTCAAATTGATCCATACTCCCTTTTTTGAATATTACAATGCACAGGGATGTGTTCAAGTAAGAATTTTTCCATATAGCCGGATAAAACTAACATAATGCAAAAACTAGTATAATATACCTTTACAACTAGAAGAGGATAAGTTACCACAGTAGCTCCAAGCTTAGCCAAAGCTCCAAGAAGAAATATCTAGTGACATAAAGCAATGTTAGTTTGACAATGTTGTAAACGATCAAAAGTAACATAATAGAAAATATAAGTGTAAATGACATCACTCACAACACAAGCCATTTTACCGAGAGAAGTGAAATGAGAAAATACCTCCAAAGCAGTTACCGCATTGCTACCCTTCTTACTCTGAAAACGTCTTTTTTTTAACTTCGCCAACATGGTTTCATACAGCATGAACTGTATGGAAGGATTGCTTACCTGAGATCAGTAATAACCAATCAGTAAAACTCCCTTGGCATGAAAAAGATTCACTTTCTACGTACCATAATCAATGTTGGTAATACACCTTTCCAGAAACCCCAAACTCCAGCTTCACCATAGACTTCTTGAATCTGCAAAAATGTAGTAGAATATCACACATACCAAAGGAAATTCTCCAGGTTTGAAGTTTACAATGTTAATCAGACCCAAATTCATGCAAAGTGCAAGGCGTCATCTGGAGTCCCTAGGAACAAGAGGAGGGACTATACTAAAATTCTGTATATAATAGAGGGTAAATATTATGATTAAAAATCATCAATTAATTCATTGAAATATTTTCAGAACATCTCTTCCAATAGGAATACAAATGATGCCAAATTTAGCATACTAATCAAGACTTTGCTCAGTACAGGCCAGTAGCCTAGACAGAATAACTAGCACTCTGGCATAACTTCTTTAATTTGCTAGAGAAGGTGTCATGTGAGCTCTACTTATATAATAAGGATAAGGAAACTATTAATAAATATAGACTTTACCCACCACATGACTAGTTCCATAAGCAAGAGGCTCAACGGGAGAAAGCGTCGTTTGTGCAGTAGCATCTGACAACCCCTGATCAGGAAGAGTTCTTCTTGACTCTTTTCTATGTGTCTGCACAGTAAAAAGAAATTTATATTTTTTTTTAAACGAAAAAATATAAAAGACCAAAATGTAAGACTTGTTTGATGAGTCACTTAGGAAGGAAGTAAAGAAACAGACACAAAATATTTATCTTCTACTATGTTCAAATCCATTCTAAACACTAGATTACAGGAGAAAAGAAAAATAAAAAAATCCCCATTTCTGTATTCTTGACATTGGGGTCCCAAACTAGCTGTCAAATTCCCGAAACCCCTAATCTCTTTTTCAAGTCCAAACAAGCATCCAAATTCATGAATCCATCTGTTCCAAGTTAACTGTCTTACAATGCTGAAATACATTTAAAAAATTCTTGAGGGGGGAAGGAAATAAAAAATCATCAGTAAAAGTCTTTGTATTTCTTTTTTCTAACTAACCAGATTCTAAAATCATAAAATGAGAAAAGGAAGTTTCCAGTTGATTGATATTAATTTGTGTCAATTTCACATTTAGTGCATACTAGGAAACAACAAAAGCGAAGAAGGGAGAGAGGGAAAGCAGGGAGAGGAAGGAAGGGAAATACAATAAGAAAGAGAGAATGGAGGTGACTATCAACTAGCGCTAATTACCTGCATGCGGGTAACGACTACCCATATGGGATTTGTCAAGAGAACATTAGTACACCTACATGAAGGATTATCAAGCAATTTCAGTCATACCACATCAGTATGGAGACATTACACAATCTGCAATCTGTACCAACTTGATTGGAGGGGCAAAAACAAACTAGAAACGGAGGGGCTCTTTGCAGACAACGCAAATTACCCAGATAAAGCAGCAACAATAAGTGAGGACATCATCCCAACCGATCCATCACCAATGCCTAGCCTTTTCTGTTCTAATGCAGCTGCTTCAGCTTTGTTCCTGAATATTTGATAGAAATAATAGTAAACACCCTGTACCATAAAATTGTAGGTAATTAAAAAATGGGAAACCTAAATCAAAACACAAAACAGGTTGCCAGAAAATATATCACGCAGGATCCATGACTTGTTGAAAAGTTTTAATTCATTTTGATAGAAAAAGAGTCAAAATAAAGGCCACCCAACATAAAAAAATGAGTTCTAAATCAAGAATATCTCTCAATAAACTAAAATAAAAGTTCTGATATCCTCAAAACAGATCAAACACAAGAATTGCATAATTATAGTTTTCTCACTTCTTCAACAACAAACTGATATATATCAAGAAACAAATATACAAAACATGACTCGCTGTAAGATTATGAAATTAAGAAGGGGCATTGGTATAAACAGCCCCAATATCACCAAACCTGAGCTAAAATGAGCTCACCTGAGACGTAGCTGTACCCACTAGCGATGGCATCAACCCTCCATACAACCGCTCCCACCCCTCTTGTTTCACAACCTAAAAAATGTTCCCATAGGCCATAACCGCAATCACTAAACAATGAATTCGAATATTACAAAGAAAAAAAAAGAAGCTTTGCTACAATAACTTCTAAACCTACATAACCACAAGGTTAAGCCAAGATAAACGCAGTAGCAAGTTTGCATCTTTTCATTGTTTCCATAACCAAAACAAACAAACAATTAAGATTAACAATCACATGATCCCGTCTAAAAGACAGAAACCTGGCACATCTGCTGAAAAGTTCCTAGATTCCTGTTGTCCTTCTTGGAATCACGTTCGGTTTGTTGACGAGTGTTTACCTGTAGATCCCCTCAAAAAATCAAAAAATTTACATCTATAAAAAAACCCACTTGAGAAAAAAATAAAACTTTGAAACCATATTGATACCGTTTGAAGAGGGTAGGTGATGAGCTGAGCAATGATCCCTCCTCCAGCTCCTGCTAACCCATTGATCAGAGCATCGGACATGTTTGCCACTCGGGAAAATGAAAATCTAATCGGGGCTGATTTTCTCCGGAAAGTATGGCATTGAGAGAGAAACAGAGAGAAATGAAGATCTAATTATGATTCGAGAGAGAAAGTAGGAGAGACTGCGCCTACCAGTGCAATTGTCCGTAGCAAGGTGGTTGGTTTCACAGTTTGCACATGATAGATTGTTTCGCTATCAAACGTTGCGTTTGGGAAAAGAAATGATGTTAACGTTGTTAAGGGTGGATGTGCATAGACCATTCTACCCTAAAGAGGGGAATATGCTGCTGCTATTCGCATTGGTCTTGCTAATCGTGGGACGTTTAGTATGGGAGATATTTTTATTTGTTCGGGAATTTTGATTTTCAAAAATATGATTTTTACATTTAGTTTATGATAATATCCAAAAATTTAAAATTTTATAAAATTTAATTTACCAGAAATCTCGAAGAATATGACGTACCAAACTGCCCTAAATAAAGAGCCTTATCTGATCATAACCTTTTCTTCTTGGGATGTGCAATCTGCGGGAAAATTGTTTAAGAAACCTTGCACTTAATTTGATAGATCGAAATAATCTCATGTTTTTTAAGTAAATTTAACGGTAAAGTACCTATTATTATAAAGGATGTAAAGTCGTGTCATTTTAAGAGAGAGAAAGAAATAGATAAATGAGGAGAGAATTGATAAAAAAATAAAGGTGTGGATCTCATTTTTTTGTGAGAGTGAAATGATATAAATTGTGTCATTTAAAAGAATAAACACTTTTTTCTTAAATTTGAATGCAAAGTAAGCAAGTAAAAATATACTTATTTTTAATCTGATTTAAAGTTTGATATATTCTAATTTATTAAAATTTAAGAATACGTATTTGATTGAGTTAGTAAATGTTTTTTCAATAAACGACCCAAAATTCATCTCTTGATTTAAAAAACATAATAATTATGTCTTAATTAATTGATCTCATCATGTATCCAACAAAAATAATTGAACTTATAATGTGATGGATTTTTCCGTTAACTATCATAAAAATATGGGAAGGTTATGTATACGTTTACAACTTCTTACAACCATATCTTAACCGTTGATTTCCGTCAATCAACGGTTAAGATTTTCGCAAATCAAGTTTATTAATTAATTATTAATTTACAATAAATGACAACCGTTGATTGACGGAAATCAACGGTTAAGATATAATTGTAAGAGTTTGTAAATAATTTGGGTTGTAAATATAACCCGTCCCCATAAAAATATGGGAATGATTATACTTAACCGTTGATTTCCGTCGTCAATCTAATAGTTATAATTTATGGGATCATAATTATTTATTAATTATTAATTTGCAATAAATTACAATCGTTAGATTGACGGAAATTAACGATTAAGATTTGGTAGTAAGAAGTAGTAAAAAAAATAAGAAGTAAGTATAACCATTCCCTAAAAAATATTGGTTAATAAAAATTTAAACCAGTAAAATAAATTATTAGTGAGATATTCTAAATGTTATGAAGTTTTAAGTTCGACCTCTTTTATAAAAAATATAATTTTATACCAATATAAAAATAAGAAGTTTTATACTCGTTCTTGATTATTTATTTATCCATGAAAGGCTCATATGACTGAAAAATTAAAAATATTATATATAAGCGGATCAAAAGTCAAGATAGAAAGTGTAACTTACATTGGTATAAAACTAGTGTATTACTCATGCATTGTACGGAGAAAAAAATAAATCAGTTTATTTGTCTTGTAAAAATTAACGCAAATTGTAAAAGTATATCGCTGCATTTTAGCTTATCCCGTAGTCATTCAAAAATTACGTAGTTTGACTCAGCTTCTTTCAATATTTCTTAGAGATAGACCTTCATTTATCACAATCTGATTGTTCATTTTGTTTAGATGATTATTTTGAAATATTTACAACGGTAAATCCAATTGTCTTAGCCACACGAAGACGAGTTTGTTATACAGTAAATATAAAAATAAAAATAAAAACATGTTGGTGGGCTAACCCGCCTATTTGGCAGGCAGGGCGGGTCCGTTCGGCCGGCAGCCACCTCTAACTGTCAGCATTTTATATCAGCATATCCACACAAAAAAAAGTTTCTTATAATTACACTTAGATTACTATCTATCTTCTATATTTTTTATAGTTGCCTTGAAATCGACTTTTTGAGGTGTGTGTGTTTGTGACATCTTTATGAGGTGTGTGTATTTGTGACATCTTTTTTTTTGGTATCCTGTATTTGTGACATATCTATTAGATGAAGAGTTGGCAAATATTTGAGTTAATACGTTTAATTTTCTATAAACATTTTATAGTTGAAGTTGAAAATGATAATATCAAAAGACCATTCATTGGCTTAATTGTATAAGTATAAATAATTATTCACAATATATATAAGCATATATTTAATGTATTGTATTTAATATCAATAATACTTCAACTCTACCAACAATAATTTGGTGAAGAAAATGAAAAACTAACAAAATTATTAATAGGTTTAACAATTTTCGATGCATAAAGTAATGATATTATTAATAGGCTTAATAATTTTCGATGCATAAAGTAGTGATATTATTATTAGGGTCAACAAATGCTCATGCAGAAAGTAGCAATATTAACACAGATGTTTGCCACCAAAAAATGATGAACTATTTTTTCACATATAAAGTTTATTATTATAAGATATCATGATATACATATAATAATTATAAAATACAAGCTTAGGAAGGGCAACTATCAATTCTCACCATGTTAATATATATGATTGACTATTTATCCGTAAACTAGAGATAAAGTCATCCCGTGCATACACATAAAAGTTAATGAAATAGAGAGAAAAAATAGAGGTTCCTATCTATTATTCTATGTTTATATAAAATAATTTATCTCTAGCTTGTATGAAAGTAAGTGTTAGAAATCTTACTACATATCTTAAACCTTATTTTTTGTTCATCTAATGATAATAGTTTATTTGTAAGGGTTCATTGGGCCCTACCAGATAATAAAGAGGGTCGGACGAGTGGCGTATCAACTTGCTCTACCTCCCGACTTGGCAAATTTACATGATGTCTTCCATGTGAGTCAGCTTCGCAGATATATATCTGATGATTCACATATTGTACAGCCCGATGACATAGAGGTTAAGAAGGATTTGAAGTTCGTTGTTGGACCTTCTACGGTTCTTGCTCGAGATGAGAAAAGGCTTCGAAATAGAGTCATTCCCATGATCAAGATTCAATGGAAAGGATTGACACCTGACGATGCCACATGGGAGCGGGAGGATGATATTCTCCGGCGTTATCCCGATTTTGATATCAGGTATGATCCGATTTTGAGGACAAAATCTTTTTAAAAGGTGTGGTGAATATAATAACCCTAATTATATAACTTTTAAATTAGAGAGTTATGATGAGGACCTTATGGTCATAAATAGAATGAGAATGAAATTCTAAGAATTTGGATACCCATATTGAGGGTATTCTGAACAGTTGAGTTTTGATCTGTTATTTTTAACTGCTGATGCAGTAACAGTTAGTAGAATAGCTTCAAGAGAGCAAATTACTGTTAGAGATCTAATCTAATGATATAAACAACATGAATGAGGTTAGGATATGATTTGATGAAGATTGATACCCATATTGGGGTATTTTTGAAAAGTCACTTTTGCCGGGTATTTTGTACTGCTGTAGCAGCAGTCGGTAGAATCCCGAAACGGGAAAAAGGTGAGAAAATGGAAATAAAGACCAATATATGCCTAATAAGTCATAATTAGACCAAAAATGATAAAGTTAAGATGATTATGAAATCCGGGTACAGTTAAGAACACCGGTAAAGACTATAGTGCAATTAAACAACTGTTAATGGATCTGTGATCTACTAATCAAATTTTTAAGTTATGAACATGATAATTAGAGAAAATTAATGTTAAGTACTTAAAGTTAGAGTTTTGGGAGTTTTCGGGTAAAAATTTGACGACGGATCAGTTAAAAATTACACCGGGTCTCACTAAAGGACGAATGTCACTTAAGTGACATGGAAACCCTAATTAGGGCACCCTCCCCTCTCATTTCAAATCTAAATCAGCCCCCCTTCTCACTTCTCTCTCTAAAATTCAAACTTCAAATTTTGCTCTCACTTCTCTCTAAGATTTCATCTCCAAAACCTCACCAAATCACCAAACTTTCTTCATCAAAGTTTGTTCCTCTCATCATCCTCTTCAAGAATATACCATTTTTGTTGCTAGAAACCAAAATTTCGTGGTGACTCACCTTCCATACAGCCATGGTGTTGACAAGTTCAAGCCTTAGAGATGATGTTTTGAGTTCTCTTTGAAGAACACTCCTTTGGTGCTTGTCTACTTGAGTTTTAGTGTAAGTATCTTGAATCTTTTTCTTGAAAAATCCCACCTTTGAGTTGTGTTCTTGAGTTCTAACTTTGAGTCTTTCTTATAGGTGTGTTCTTTGTGGAAAAGATGCATCCTTGCTTGAGAAAAGTGGAAGCTTGAGGCCTTGGAGCTAACTTGAAGAAGTAAGCATGATTACTTGGAGAAATATTGACAAAAATGCTTTCCCATCCACCTATATGATTCAACCATCATGAGTTTTCTATGGGTTTGATGTTTTAATTTGATAAAAATGTGTTCTTGATGGTCTAAAGTGTGGATAATCATAGGTGGAACCATGGGAAAGGTTAAAAATGCAACCTTTAACCTTAAGAACACTAATTATGACTAAGGAATGGATTTGAACCCTAATAATACCACTTAATCAAATCTGCCCTAAATAGTATGATTAGGGTTTTATGTTTAAAATTTAATTAGATGATGGATTAGTTGACTAATTAAGTGTAGGACTTAATTAACTAATGAAATGACTAAGAAATAGGCTTAAAAATACTAATATTAACACCTAAACAATTCAGCCATGTAGGCTTAAGGTAGGGTCACTATGCTTGTCTACAGAATGTTAAGTGCATAAACTCTATATATAGTCAATCAACTAATAATTCAAATAATTACTATCACAATTTGTCATTAGTCCTAATAATATATATATATATATAAAAATGGACATTATTATTATTAATACTAATGTATAAATTATTATTATTAATAATATATTTTTAATATAATTTTCTATTTATCTTGGGGTATTACATTCCACCTTTCTTAAAATAAGTTTCGTACTCGAAACTTAAAAGTTTGAATCATTCATACATAAAAGTAAGCAATAATACAAAAGTCACGCATAATAACCCAGCAAACAAGGCAATACAGGATACTATAAATTTAAGACGTTATAACTTTTATATATTTTTCATCATTTGCCAGAGAAATTTAACTAATTTAAAGATAAGTCTAAAAATCTTAAAGAAAGCTACTTATTACTTTTCCAACAAATAAATTATAAAAGATAACACATAAGCAATTGCTAGCACATAATTAACAAGATGAATAGTTTAAAATTAAAGCACATATAAAGACAATAAGAAACCCCGTTAGCTGCCCAACTCTCACATTTTTTTATACCTTGTTATTTTATTTCCTAATTTTTTTGTACATATTTATTTGTTTGTCTTTGGGATCTTTGATTCCTTGAGTCATTATCAAGAGTAAACCCAAGCCGAACCAGGTGCTTTGAAAACATTTTGTAACACTTCCAAAATTCTAACAATTTTTATAAATATTTTTATAACAAAATAATTGTCAAAATTCACATTTAATTATTTCATTTGGATCTTGTAAATAATGCAGAAGCTTATCTAAAATTAATTCGGGGAATGTTACCATCGCACTTGTACTATGAAAAAATGCAAGGCTAAATTTATTACATTAAAACAAAACCAAAGACTAAAGTTTAAATAAAGGAAATATGTCTTATGTATTTTATAAAATTTGTAAACTTTAGAACAAACTAGAAATATTGAGTCATTGTCCTCATTGCCCAGACACTCACGAAGTGGGTATTTGAACTGGGTCGGCCCTTTTTTTTGTCCTCATTGCCCACAACTAGCCCATCCTCTGTAACCTATTTTACTGAAAATCTGCTCCTTCGAAGAATCATTGCAGCATAAAGACACAAACACAAAAAATAACAAACGCTGGTAATCCCAATCAAAATGTAATTAATATAACTCAAATATTTACATAATAATCAAATCAAATATCAAGTTCATTTTTTATTATATTTAACTTTATGAAGTTCATTTAGTGGGAAGAGAACCATGGTAGGCCCAAAAGTTCCTGTTACCAGTCTACCCACATAGCCCGAGAGTCTATGTTACAAACCATGTGTAATCAAAATTGACCATCATTTCATATCTTTCTAGTATGTGTACCTCTTCCCAAAGTTGCTACTAGTACCCCGTGAGTCCCTGTTGTCAGATACCACTTTGGGAAGAATAGATAACATCATTGTCAAATCAAATAATATCAAAAACATAAAGTCCAAAGGTTGTGTTTTTCATGAGATACCATCCAAAAGCTATCTCCCCACCATTATCCATTACAATCACACAAAAACCAATTCAATCTTATAAAAATTATCATAATTATAAAATATCCTGACATCAATTTAATCAAGAGTATCATTTCAATGTCCGAAAATATCAAAATTTTCATTATCCAATCATATCATAATTTTTATATTCAACATCCGCTAAAGTAAAGTCCAAATCCAATTATATCATAATTTTTCAAATCATAATTCAAATATCGCATCATAATTTAAACATTTATTAGAATAAAACTCTAATCGAATCATATCATAATTCAAACATTTATTAGAATAAAACTCAAATCCAATCATATCATAATTTTTCAAATCATAATTCAAATATCATAATTGAAACCTTTATTAGAATAAAGTTCAAATCCAATCATATCAATCATCATAGTTATTCAAGGATATCATAATTTAAATAATCCAATTATTTCTATTCATTATTATTAAAGGGTTAAAATTTATTTCAAATAAATATATTTAATTCAATTATTCATACCAAAATAATAATTTATCCTATTAATTTCTAAAGTTTAAAAAAAATTAGTGTAAATAGCCGAAGGGTTACATATAACATATGAAAACATCCTAATTTTTTTTAAGGATTAGGATTACATATACCAAATTTCATATAAATATAACCTATGGTATCTAGGGATTAGGATTACCTTACTCGTTTTTGATGACTTCTAGAAGCAAAAATAATTTGGGAAGAGAAGCACGATTGGTAGTAAAATAATAATAATAATAATATAATAAAAAAATAAAATTTTGAAATAAGAAAAAAAAAAAGATGAGAAGAGAAGAGAAAAAAGCGAGAAATGCTGAGAATTGGAAGTGATTTGATTTGGTTAGACGCCTATTATATTTATAACTGAAGTTTTGGACTAAAGATATGGGCTTCGTATAATTTATTTTATTGTTTTGGTTAGGATATTTGTGACTCATCGATGACTCATACTATCTAATCAAATAAGATATGCTTACTCATGATTGACTTATTCTCACCCATCAAATAAAGTTTGCTGACTCATCCTAATCCAATGCATTTAATGTTATGATATGCATAAGGATAATTACTATTATTATGTTTTATTACTATTAGTTATCACAATCTTATTATCACTATTGATTTATAAATTATTGTTATTATTAATTTATAATTATTATAAATTACTATTTATCTTGGAGTATTACATTATTTCAAATTAATTAATTATTTGGTATTATTCAATAAACTCTAAATGTTAAATGGACAAAACTCAACAGTTAAGATGTGAAATAAGATTTCTAACGCTTATACCGGAGTCATAAGATTTCTCCCCCCCCAACACATACACATACACATACACATATGTCGTACGATATATCGCTTGAATAACCATTAGCATTTTCATTTTTTTAAGAGAAAATGAGTTATTTATCTTTGATGAATAAATAATTTAAATAAGTCTTTCAATTAAAAGGATCAAAATCAACAACTCTCACATGATGTTATTTTATAATTGTTGATTTGATTTTGATCCATCGATAATGTAATAAAATCTATTAAAAGAATATATATATATATATATATATATATATATATATATATATAGGGTTTTATAAGAGTTATGTTGTAGGAAAAGTGTTTGTGTTATGTTATAGAGATTCGTTTTGGGTGCCGGAATATTTTTTTTTTTTGCTGCGGGCCCCACAAAATGTTGTGAGTGTAGGAAAGTTTTTGTTGTCATGTTAAATGATAGATGATAAACCCATATATATATATATATATATATATATATATATATGTGTGAGATAGGATATACACACAAATAATGTTACGCATGTTATATATACCGTTGATTTTCGTTAATCAGCGGTTATCATTTTTCATATCAAACTCGTTAATTAATTATTCATTCGCAAAAAATGATAATCGTTGATTCGCGGAAATCAACGGTTAAGATATATATATATATTATTTATGTGTCACAATATCCTATCCCTATATATATATATATATATATATATAGGTTGATTTAATCACTACTTATATAGGTGGATTGCGAAAAAAGCCTTGGATGATTCCCTTGGTCTCTCTTCAATCTCTTCTCCTCATTGGGCTCTCCTCAATCTGCTAGCTGCGGATATTCTGGATCCGGGGCGGGACACTGCTGCTAATTAGGATGTTGTGCTATCCTCGGGTGTTTAGTTCTCAGTGTTTCTTTTAGTTTAATTTTTCTGCATTGTTTTTGCTTGTTCTTTTTTCCGTCTTCTGTTGGGGTGTTTTAGCCCCTGTTGAATACCAAAAAATAAACGAGACTCTTATGACATTTGTTCTATTCTGAAAACATAGATGTCTAACCCAAAGGACTAATGAGTTTATCTTGAATCTAAGTGCTCTTTAAGGTGTCTATGAATTAGATATCCTTGAGTATAGTAGATCACTGCGCATAAGTAAGAGGAAAATGACTTTTGCCAAAGGGTTGGTGTGTCCGCACGGTGACAGAATAACTGTAAAGAGAGAGAATGCTCATATCTGTAGGATTTACCTCTTATTTATAGAGTTTATCTATGGGCTCTGAAATTTTGGACTTATTGTGTTTCTTATATCAGCCAATGCCAAAGTCTGATGATGTCGTATTGGGATTGATATATTTGATTAATATTCTCCTTTGATTATATTATATTCATATTTGGATTACCCCTTATTGAATCATATACTGAATGGGCCTCATATCTTAGTGTATGACAACATTAATCATAAAGAGGTGGGTAGAATAAATATAGTTAGGAGGTTATTATATTTTCTTATGTTAGCAGACATTGCATTGAGTCTTCACATTATAGAATAATGAAACAAATATGTTTATTAAACATTGGGAAAATCACTTCTCCTTTGAAAGAAGAAGAGACTTCTTCTGCCGGTGAGTATTTGGAAATTGTGCCATGTTTTTATTTTTATTTTCTATTTTAAAAAAATGTGGCCCCCACTTTTACCGTGAAAGAAGAGATGTAAAGCCCAGGGCTAAAATGCTCATGAATCATATCAAGAATATAGTGGAAAGTTGGCCTTGACTTTCGAATCACATGCTGACAACTCCAATTATTGTAACAAGTCTTCCCTTCTGTCATAAGTTTAAACAAAGGGTTTTATAATTCTCATTCAATATGAGAATTACATTTTTCCTACATATCCTACATATAATTTTTTCTAACACATGGGTCCCACATACTTTTTATCTCTATAACATAAAATTTCAACTCTCATACATATAATTTTTTAATTCATGTAGCCACAACAGTTAATTATATTGTATTTTAAATGATTTTTTAATTGAGATATTTATTCATCGAAAACGGAAAACTCATTTTTAAAGGAAATATTTATGATTATTCAAGTAACGTACCTGCGACGACTTTTTTGACAATTTTGTATTTAATAAAGTTTGAGTTATACCTTTAAAAATATTTTTTTAATAAACTCTTAAAGGAACATTTGACCGAGTGAGTGCCAACTAATGAATTTGTAACTGTGCAATTCTATTTTAAAATGCAAATTATCTAAATTCTTTACGGGGATTATCGCGACAGTGAGATTATTATTATCATTATATATATATATATATATATATATGCCCCGCACATTGGGGTTGTGAGGCCAAACTATTTTGCTAAATCTCTAGATAGCAAAGGATTCACGAATCATATCAAGAACATTGTTTAGGAGATTGACATTTGAAGGTATTGTTTTTAATTATGTTATATATATCACAAAATTATTTTATACTTGAGAAATTTGTAAAGGAGTATTTCTCAGCAGATTCAGGATTCTCTTGATAAATAGACTTTGAATAGTTTTGATAAGGAGTTTTCCTAATATATTGGTTTTCTTTTTTACATTGGAATCGTTCATCATTAAGAAATTTATCAACGAGTGTTTTGAAAATTTTCAAAAAGAAAAACCTAATTCTAATCAAAGCATATTAGCAAAATAGCCTTGTGGGTCCCTTTTTATATGATCACTTTTTGTTTTCCTTTGTTGCTCCTCACATATTATTTATTGCAATCCCATCTTTTCTTTGGTAATCCGCAAAGGGTTAATTTTTTTTTTCAATTATTGATGATGCTCAATATGCTACCCTTTTTGCTTTGTTAATATAGAATTAATTTGTTTTATTTGTATTTTTCTCTTCTGTTGCATCAATTATTTAAGTGTTATATTACTCTTATGTAATATGAGAGATCTTATCTCATGTTGTAGATACAATCATATAGTGTGTCCCATTATTTATTAAAAAGGAAAAAAGAAAAAAGAAAAAAACACAGAAATTAATGGGTGTGTAGGAAGTGATATTATCTCATGTAATATGAGATTAATATAATCCATTATTTAATCCAAATAATACATTTTCTTCTTTTGCTTGAAGGTTTTTCGATGGACAACAAGATATCATCCTACATATACAATCAATATGGGATTAGGCCACCGAAGTGTAAAAGAATTAAATTGAATGATGATATTATATTTGGATTGCATTTGAAAGTTTTCTCTACTGAAGGTATTGATGATCCCAGCCTTTATCCTTCCGTTATCAACCGGACTTACTATGTGGTGTTATCGGTTAGTTCGGATGAAGAGTGTTGTACAAACAATTCTAAGGGCTTGTTAAACCCTGTTTGGAACTACAGAAACATAATCTGGCTTAGGCAATGTCCTGATATCCATTCATTTCTGAATGTGGAGGTTCTGAGGGTCCAGTCTAAGAATGATCCAGGAACCACAAGTGGGAAAGTGGTTGTGGGGAGAACTAGGATACCATTGCCAACCGAAATCAATGGTAAAAAAGCAGGGCGTTTTGGACTGGTGAGGGTTGAAGGAGAAAAGTGTAAGGCTGAGGGCCACGTTATGCTTTCTGTGGAAGTAAGGAAGTATTTTATCGGAAAAACATTTTCTCATGCCGTATGAGAATTCAATTCTCATGTTGTGACCCTCCGATTTGCGTGCAAAGTTTTTTTTTCTCCTTTTAATAAATGTGGAGCCCACCACTAGTTGAGTCACAATATGAGAATTGAGTTCCATGAGAAAATCAAACCCCTATTTTATTATGTCTTAACTTTACTGGAAGTCTTAGACGACTTTCTACATATCCTATCAGAGAGAATTGTAGTAATGATTAATGAGTTTTTTTCTTCTTTCTTTTTATCTTATCTAATGTATGATGTTTAGAAAAATTATCCTATATTCTTAGTTTTTGTTTTTTTGGAATTTTTTTGATAATTCATATTTTAATATTATAAGAATTTAAATAAATAAAATATAAACTACAACACTAACCAACCGTTATAGCATCGACAATAATTAATGATAATTTCTCTAACATTATAAAGTAAATCTTAACAGTTGATTTTCGTTAATCTAATGATTATAATTTATTGAGAATTAATAATTAATTAGTGTGACCCAATAAATTATAACCGCTAGATTTACGAAAATTGTAACACCCCGTATATATGAAAATTGTAACACCCCGTATATATCCGGTAATGTTATCATACTATCGTATTAAGCTGCGCTTAATTAAAAATGCGGAATATCTTTTTCTTTTCAATTATGATGTCATTATCATTACTAACTTGCTTATTAATCAATTAATAAAATATCACCTGTATGTAATTACAATAGAATAGCTAATTGAAATACCTCATTAAATAAATACATGAGTTTCTAGTTACGGAACTACAACACGTAGACTGGATCAACTAGCAGTTTGTACAACTCAACTCAAAGTACTAACAATACAGTGGCATGGACAACTTCCATGCTCATCCAGATAAGACAACAAAGCCCAACATCAGTCTTAACGTCAACAACACAATAATAAAGGTGCGGAAAACATAAACAACATCCATCCAGTCATACTAGCAGATAAGCAGTAAAATCATCAACTAAGCTCTGGTCTCTTGCCGCCAGAGACATCAGCCCCCCAAGTTACCTGATCCTGAAATAAGCATTCCCCAAACGTGGGGTGAGATCTCTAAACAAGAAACCTCAGTAAGACAGTGAGTCCTCAAGGATCTTCCACCCCAAGCTCACTTACATGTGCAATATAAGTTCAAAAGCAGTTTATCATCATTAGTTCTAAAACTGTGCAAGGCAGCAGATAATCATGTCATGTGTGTCAATACTATTCTACTAGCCAGAGAAATGCAGGAATACGTCTATTACCTACATATAGTGCAAGATGCTACTTGCATCCACCCCGGATCACCGTATTGTATGACGCCACATACTCAGGCTTACCGTCAAGATGGAACAACACATGCATATTAAAAGCCATTACACATAAAATGCAACAGCATATCAAATATCCAAAAGCATGTGACACAACATGCATATAACCATACCCCCATGGGACATGGTGGAACCACAACATGGCTAAACCGAGGACACGAAAGCTTACCTTGCAAGCTAACACCCAAAGCCAAGAGTCCACAGCTCAAAGTCCAAACACAACAGAATCACAATCTGTTATGGACCAACACTATATCAATAATTATGCACCACACGCATACAACTTAAAGACACCGCCTTTCCTTTACGTTTTACGTCTTAAGGCTCTATACCAAGCCATAAGCCTTTAATCACTTGATTATGACTTAGTTCATTAATTACAGAAGTTCAACTTCACCAATCTAGGGTCCACAAACCCTCAATACTCAGTTCTGGATGATCAGTAGCTAGTAAGCTACTGTTCCTCGCAAACCCAGAATATCCGGATATATGCCGGGGGCATATCCGGATATCCCATATCCGGATATCACAGAACCCCATATCCGGATATTTCTTGTACACATATCCGGATATTTCACGACAGAATGCAGTTTCTGCATTTCGTGAAAACATCCACCAAAGGTCCAACTTTTAACACTTAAAAACGTTAAAGCATGCATTTTTAGGTGTGTTTAACCTTACCCACCCTTAAGTTATCATCTTAGCTCATTACATGCATCAAGGTTCCATTTTTAAGCATTAAACCCAAGATCAAGGTTGAACCACTTACCCCGAGCTAAAAACAGAGGAAGGGATGCTCTTGGAGCTCACTACCAACACCAAGGGTTCTGACTTCACCAAGAAAACGAAAATGAACACAAAGGTGAGTTCTTTGCACTCAAAGATCACACAAGCTTGGACCTTTCTACACAAAGGAAACTTCTTGAGCTTCACAAGCCAAGAACAAGAGCTATCACCAAAGGAACACCAACTGAGCCCCTCAACACCACACACACATTGGCTGGACACTCCCAAAGAGCAACTCTCCACACTCACAAATCATATACACACCCTCACAAAGTGTTTTGAAGAAGAAGCTAAGAAGAAAGATGGCTTTTTGGCCTTCAAGGTGTAGAAGACAGCAATGGAGCACAAGGGAGAGGGCTGATCAGCCACAAGTCACGTAAGGAAGGAGTATGGCCTACGACATTGTGCCCAAAGTTGTATTTATAGGCATTTAAGTCACAAACGCACACTATTAGATTTAATAGCTACGCAAAACATTTTAATTCCAAATTTTGGAATCTTAACCTAATTTTCTAAGATTTTTCATATTTTTATTTTATTTTTCGAAGCACCTTTCCGGTACGCGCTTTTCCATAGCTAGTATCAGTTCTGGCATCAGATCTCATTATTTTGACTTGAAATTTATTTTACAAGTCCTACATATTATTCTAGTAATTATCATGCACTTAATATAATTTTCCGGGATACTTTTCCAGTACGCATTTATACCGACTAGCAGAACCGGTATCTGTACTTTTCTTCCGAAAAGCGACTTTCAGTATTATTACTCACTTACTATAATTATTAAAGCCTCATAATAATTATTAGGGTCAATTATGGAATTATTTCCTAATTATCATAATTAATTCACTAATTACCTTAATTAACGGTGCGAGTTCTTAAAAAAATAATAGTTAATATTTGGTTGTAAAAGGTTTTAAATATAACTTTTCTTGTTATAAGATGCCTATCCATTATTGTACAATAAAAACTCACAAATTCCCTAATTTTAAACCCTCCATGCTACTTTACTAATTAATGTCAATTATTCTACCCTTTCTAAGTCCTTCAATCTCTATTTTGTGATATATAACCTATCAATTATTTCTTCCTCTTTTCTTGATTTATTTTATTGCACACATTCTTTAATTTTCTTCTCTCACTCCACAACCTCACTTGGATAAAAAAACTCTCACCCCGCTGCAACTTCAAGCTTGGCCTCCTTAAACCCTAAATTGGGATGAAAGGTTGAAATATGAAGAGGTCGAAGTTACAGAAAGAGTTAAGAGTCCAAAGATGATTACTGCCATTACATAGTAGACCATTGATGTTTTGGGTTGTGTTGATGTAACACCCATGTACATCCTGTGTATTAACTTAATTATGGTATTAAGCGCAACAAAATTAATTAAGAAATTATTAAGAAAATACTTTACTTTATCACTTACACTTATGACTTAGTCTTTTTTTTTTTATAAATAAATAAACTTATGACTTAGTCTTTATCTTCATATAAAAACGCAAGTTAAAATTTTCCTATCCTATCATGATATTAAACTCAACTAATAGTGTCGTAGAGTTCATAAGTCCTTCCATTGAAGAACAATCAAAAGAAACATATTCTATCGTCATATTAAGCACTGGAAACCAATACTATTTCCAAAATTGGAATTACATGTTTTCAACACCAATTCTAATATTTTATTATATTAAATTACACACCTTAAGCTTTCCAACCAGGTATAACATTAACCATTTAGTTAAGCATAAACATATTTATCCAACTCAAAAGATGATTGCTTCAAATCGAACTCCCAAAAGCAAGGCAACTACTTTAAAATAAAATAGGATTTATCCACTTATCCATAGGATGTAATATTTTATAGGGATATAGATAATTGAGTTAACTTTACATAGGTTCAAATCTCACTCAATTTGAAACTCTCTAATTTAAGATATGCATATTTTATTACGCTATATTGAAACCATTGATGTTGGCCTAGAGGCGTCAGTATGGTGCCGGAGGCGCCAATAACACAAATCTCTGCTTCTTGGCCCCGGAAGCGTCAACGACAATGATCCTATGCTTTTTGGAGTTAGAGGCTCTATCCTTGGCGCTGGAAGCTCCAAGAAACAGGGAACACACTAACATTTTGTGTCTAAAGTTCCCAATTGGGTTATAGATCATTTTTCAAGAGTATAACTCCAATATTACACTCAATAAACCATGTTAATCAATTACAACCAACAATTCCTTATAATAATCAACTATTTTTGACATTAAGCCAATAAATCCATTACAATATCCATATTGACATTAATATAACCAAAAATTAAGATTTACATCACAAGTATACAACTACTACAAAAAATGAGGTGATTTGTGGAGGTTATTTACCGAGGTCAATAAAACCTATAGAAAATATATGAATTGTGTCTTTTTTTTTTTTTTTAACGGCAGTTTGCAAATTTTTTTAATTTTTTTTGTTAATTTATATTAAGTGGCAGGTTTTGACCCCCAGATTTCTTTTAAAATTTTTGAATAATTTTTATGACCGCTACAATTGTTTTTTCCTCAAACCCCAACACTAACGCCTTCGTCTTCTTCTTATTCTATCTCTGAACTGAACTATTTCTCACAGAAACTAACAACACTAAGGTATTTTCATTGCAAGGCAAAGATAATCCACTCTAACGTATTTTCTTCTTCACGCTTTCATTTTTATATTTGTCACTTCACATCTTTATCTCTTACAAGGAACTAACTTATTTCTTTGAAATTTGTATTTTAGGATTTTTTTTTTTCTTTGTTCCAGCCACAATGTGACTTTAAAATTGGACGTGGTTTGACGGATCCACCTCTCCAACCAAAGCTCTCATCTCCAAGTTCCCTAAGTCTTCTCTACAGCTTATACCAGCAGGTTCGTTAACCATTCTTCATTTTTCGATGTGGATTCCTGATTTGCCTTTTTGGTTCGCTTAAATCTTTGAACGTGGAGTTGATATTTTTTCCCCCCCCCCCCCCCCCCCCCTTTGTTTCATCATCTTGTCGGTGTGGGCATCATAAACAATTTTGTATTTGCTACTACTTTGTGTGGGTGTGATGTTTCGGTAGATCTGGTTTTTATACGTTTGATTTGTTGATGGGGGAAGGTGGATGTGGAAAGAAAAGTGCATGAGGAGTAGTAATGTTGGTTATTGATATCTTATTGAACTTCTGAACTGTATTTTTGGGTCCGTGCACTGGGACACTGAAAATTATTTGCATCTCAATTTTTTCCTTTGACTGAATAATAGTGCCAAATAGTGGAATTGTTGCTTGCAAGCTGCAATTATGATTCCGATTTTAAGAGCTGGAAGAAAGGTGGTGATTTAATTTAGGGTAAACTGTAACATAATCTAAAGCATTTTTCATACTCAAACAAAAATCATGTGGGTCCCATATATATAATAAAAACAAAAAATAAAAAATGCTGGTGTGGAAACCAATTCGTGAGTAGGTAAATTTTTTTATATCATATTACATAATATTAGTTTTCCCCTTTAATTTATCTATCAAGTAGTTGATAAAAAAGATAAGGCTAAATTACAATTTAGCACCGTGAACTTTGATCACCATTCAGAAAACCACCCTTTTCTTTTAATTAAAACAATTAACCTAATTGTATTAGGGAGGGGTTATATTTACAATCCAAATAGTTTACAAACTCTTACAATCATATCTTAACAGTTGATTTCCACCAATCAACGATTGTTTATTGTGAATTAATAATTAATTAATAAATTTGATTTGCGAAAATCTTAACCGTTGATTGATAGAAATCAACGGTTAAGATATAGTTGTAAGAAGTTGTAAACGAATATAGGTTGTAAATGACATAACTTATATCATTAATTTCACTCTCACAAAGATATGATACCCACACCTTTATTTTTTTTGTCAACTCTCTCCTCCTTTATCTATCTCTTTCTCTCTCTTAAAATGACACAATCTTACATCTTTAAAATGACACATATTTTACTCATATATATATATACGGAAAATTAAAAATTCAGTCACTGGAATGTCCAGTGAGTGAATTTTAACTATGTTCTCCCGCGAGAACATAGTGCAAAAATATTACAATGGTGTTCTTTAGGTGTTCTCCCGGGAAAACATAGTTATAATTTTACTATAGCTGTGTTCTCGAGGGAGAACATAGTGCACTGGACCGATTTTTACATCCAGTTATTGTACACTCACTAAACCCATATATATATATATATATATATATATATATATATATGGGAAAACATTTTCTCATGTGGCATAAGAATTCAATTCTCATGTTAGTGACCCTTCGATTTGCGTGCAAAACTTTTTTTTTTTTTTTTTAATAAACACGGGACCCACCACTAGTTGAGTCACAACGTGAGAATTGAATTCTTATTTAACATAACAAAATCAAATCCCTTGTTTTATACCACTTAAACAATTAGCATCTCTGTTAAGAAGACATCCAATTCCGTTAAATCTTTTCGTGAAACACCAAAACACATGTCGTTCACTTTTCTCCCACCACTAGTTGAGTCCCTGTATCTTCTTTGTTTTCTTCTCGCCTTTCGCTAGATTGTGCTGCAGGTGGAGATGCATCACCCAGAGATTATGAATCCAACTGAACTTTCTACCATGATAACCTTTCCCATCTTTGTCAAATAAGTTTCTGTATTATGCTCAAAACTAAATATTTGCATGAATTTAAAGAAGGTTGATTGCCCACTCTAACCCCTTACTCACTTCACCAATAATTATGAATGGCTTAGAGAAAGGAAAAAGCCTTCCTCATCTATTTAAGAATTTCTCCTTCTAGTTTGTCAGCACATTTTTAATGATGTCACTCTATTACATATTTTTTTATATACCATGATTTTATCTTATCTTAGTAACCATTATATTTATGTTAAAATATCTTACAGATTTCAACTTTTTTCAATATCTTAAGCATTTGAGTAATGTACGGTTCTATAACTAGTTTATAAATTAAGAGTAGTGATTAACCAAATTGTTAAACAAATCACTATTTGATATGGCAAGCCACCGGTAGTGGTGCTAAGTCCTCAATATATACACAAAGCACATGTATATCTTCCACACCAGAATATACACCAAATTTGCAAATGCCAAGAGGAACATGGAGGATCTTGGACTATTGGGGAGTTGTTTTGTACAGTGCATAGTTTTAGTAGGTGGATGCAATTTATTTAACACTTTGATTTTTTGTATGATGACGTTAGGAAGGATGGCCAAAATTATGATGTTCCCACTAAGACAATATCCCCCAAAATATATACAAGTTAGTGGGATTGTGCAGGAGTGACCTTTGGTGAGAGCCAAGTTTAAAAGCAAGAGTTATCCATTACTTGGGGACTGAAATAGTATGCTCTGCTAACCTTTTTAGATTAAGGACAGTTATGGGTTTTAAGGAAGACATATATATATATATATATTGTTGAGATATATAGTCCCACATTGGTTGTATGTGCAACTAATGTGGAGTTTATAAGGCTTTGGGCACTCCCACCCTTTGAGTTAGCTTTTGGGGTGGTGTATTCCAAGGTTCTTTACATGGTATCAGAGCATCGCCGTCCCCCACTTTCTCTCGTGGAATTTCTTAGCACAGGTAGGCTGGGCCTGTTGCATTATCCACTCTTCAAGCCCAATGGGCTCTCACGTGAGGGGGCGTGTTGAGATATATAGTCCCACATTGGTTGTATGTGCAACTAATGTGGAGTTTATAAGGCCTTGGGCACTCCCACCCTTTGAGCTAGCTTTTGGGGTGGTGTATCCCAAGGTTCTTTACATATATATATATATATATATATATATATATATATATATATATATATATATAACTCACAGGTAGATAAGGTCAATGGTCTTGTCCAAATGTCTGTGTGTTTATCGACACCTGAGTTTGGAAAAAAAGATAGAAGCTTTTGATACTGTAATTTTGGAGAATTACATTTGTTAAGGGTATTTTAATTTTAGAAACTACTATCCTTGGCATGGGAAGGATAAGAGTGCACACTAGGATAAGATTCATGAATGGTGTCTGCAATTTACTTTTCATATTACACTAGCTAGAATGTCTAAAGAACTCTAAAAATTCAATAGGAATATGGATGCGGCTCAATATGGATCCGGGACTCCTAAGAAATCAAAAGCTAAATATGTTTGCTATGCTGATAAACAATTGAATCCTGGCAAGGGCCTTGAGAAGGTGGCTTTAAATTCAAGAAATGGTTTGTCAACAAAGGCTAGTGGGAGGGGTAGGAGGAAGTCTGATCGGTATTATTTATCTTTCATCCAAATTACAAGAGTGAAGAGAAGAGCATCCTTTTAATATGATTTTGTTTTCCTTTTTTTGTTTTTTGATATCAAGTCTCTTTTGTACAGTTGCAAACTCTAACCCTTGTACAAAAATAAGCTTCTAGTCCAAAATTAAATAATGATGCTGATAACATTGATTTCTCATATTATATTATTGCATAAAAACATAAGAGTAAATACCCTTTTAGCTTGCACTTTTGTACAGTTGCAATTCTAACCCTTGTAAAAAAAATAAGCTTCTAGTTCAAAATTAAAGAATGATGCTGATAACATTGATTTCTCATATTATATTATTGCATAAAAACATATGATCCTATGCTTCTTGGAGCTGGAGGCTCTATCCCTGGCGCTGGAAGTTCCCAATTGGGTTATAGATCATTTTTCAAGAGTATAACTCCAATTTTACACTTAATAAACCATGTTAATCAATTACAACCAACAATTCCTTATAATAATCAACTATTTTTGACATTAAGCCAATAAATCCATTACAATATCCATATTGACATTAATATAGCCAAAAATTAAGATTTACATCACACTTGGCTTCACTACTCATGTATATAAAGTTACAACCAAGTATACAACTCATCAGTTATGAATTCAAAATATGCAATTACAAAATAAAGGACTTATTATGCCACTACATCAAAATGAGCCAGAATCTAAAACATAAGGTCTCTCATACACTAAGCAAGCTTCTTGCCCTGAGAAGTCCCAACTCCCTCCCTTGGAGCACCTGAAATATAATCTCCAAACGGGGCGAGATAACAATCTCAGCAAATTTAGAGTCCTTGGAGGATTCCTCTATTATTGAGTTCACTTCTTGTATGAAGGGTTAATACACATGGCATAATAAATATCACATAAATAAAGGCAACACATAATTCACCTAACTTATGCACCCAATACCCTAGGACCACTCCAATGAGCCATACCTCAAACTAGTGTCCGTAAAGAACTTTCAAGAGTCGTACCTCTTAGGATGAATCCCCAAGGGAAGTTTATATCAAAGTTCAAATGTCCAGAGAACTAAACAATCAATTCATCAATTTAATCATTCAATTGTACATTAGTCCACAAACTAACTGTACAATCTAGCCACTAGTGCTTATTCATTGGTCCATACACTAATGCACAACAACTTTATACGAATTGCACTATACCAGGCAACTAACAACCAGTCAATCATCCAATACCATAACCATAACTTCAAAGGAGTATGATGAAACAACAAGTGAGACTAATCCCAAGGTCCAAGAGTTTACTTCTTGAAGCAATATACTCAAACACTTTCCTTGTCCAAGCGAGTCGATATCAACACAATCCAACACTAATCCAACCTATTCATAAGGTAGAAATCCAATCAACATCATATATAGTATATAAATCATTAAGCTAATACTCATAATTCTCCAAGAGTAAGGATTTTAGGAACTTGTCGTATTCTTGAAATTTCAAGAACACACAACCTTAACTCAATTGTTGTTCCAATCCAATTTCACCACAACCAACAATACTCCTAAACATCATGATAAGGATTCAAGCATCAATTCCAACATCTACCTATTAAATCTTAAAATCCCCAATTCCTCCATGAAACCTAACTTTCAAAAATCATGAAAAACAACAAAACCCCAAATAAAACCATAGAAACTCACATCAAATGACCTCAAAGCTTGAAGATGGCACAAACTCAAGCTTCAATGGAGTGAAAACTCTTTCTCCTCCACCCACCAAAATGGTGCCTTGAGCTTTCAAGAGAGGGGGATATGATTCCTTCTTAGTTTCTAGAATATGTCGTGATGAGAATGAGTGGGAATGATGAAGATGATGATATTTCTTCACCCACTAATGGCTGCTAAAGTGAAAAAGGAAGGACAAGAAATTTTGCTTTCGAAGGGGAAAAGGAAGAGAAAATGGGAGGGAGGAAAGAGATCGGGGTATGTAAAATGTCTTTGATAGAATTTTTGAATCTATTAGGCCCAAAAGGTATGACACACTCAATTTATTTTGGGTTTTATCCATTTTGCATAATTTGTATGTGGGTTTTATAAGACTTATGTTGTAGGAAAAGTGATTGTGTAACGTTATAGAGATTCGTTTTGCGTGCTGGAATTTTTTTTTGCTGCGGGCCCCACAAAATGTTGTGAGTGTAGGAAAATTTTTCTAGTAATGTTAAATGATAGATGATAAATCCTTTGTATATTTACCCAACACTTTATTTTTACATTTTTACCCTGAAAATTGACTTAACTCTAAATTAGTTTTTTTTTTATCTAATTAACCTTTAATTACACATTATTCTCTAACTAATGTAATTAATTAATTGGTTTATTATAGTTTAGTTAACTCTATGATCACTGTATATTACGTGTATATCTTTGACGATGTGTTTTTCCTAAATCAATATTTATCTTATGTTAATTTTCTAACATTAGTGTGACACTTTTAGTTGTAGGATATGTTGCCAAATTAGAGTATGTTACTTGCATTAAACAAATGCATTTATTTCAATGTATGTTCAAAAGCTTGTTCTTAATTACTTTAATGAATTGCCCCCAAATTTTAGTTTCGGTCTATATATTTTTGAGAAATTTAAGAAACTATATTTACATGATGTTTTAGGATAGGTTCACTGACGATACCCGGGTTAAAAGGCTAATGAGATCAGAGGGATCAATGACCACAAAAGTCCCTTATGACCGTGACAGAACCTGTCTCAAATGGCAACCTGCCAAATCCTAAGCCCAGGTCGTGGGTGATACCTACGATACCTTTGAAATCACTACTCCACCCATAATCACCACCTGCGGGTTTTTTGCTCTGGGTCATTACACTTTTCTCCAACTACTACTAAGCCTCTATAAAAGGCTGGAACAGTGTCAAAGGGACACAACTTGCACATAGAGCATTCACGGATTACAATTATCATATCATTCACTTGATCCTAAGTGTTCATACGCACATACCCCTGATTTTTCCCATCAAACCATGGGTTAGATACTTAGAAAGCTTCCTTTGTCGGTCATTTTTCTTCCATTGTTTCGTAGATAGAAACACTAGCACTTATTACTCAACACTTCTTGTTCAACATTCTGAACACATGATATACGCGTGTGGATGAGTGAGTGACTGCAGGAATATGAAATCAGTTTGAAACACGGCTTGGTGTTTGGACATGTCCTCAGACTTATTATAGATCTTTGTCATAAATGATTGCTAATAGTAGTAGATCTTAACAAGCACAAGTTAAAGGTACATGTATAAACCACTCCCTATTAAATTTCGAGTATCTAGGATAGGATAGGAGTGAGGACAATCCTTCTACGTAGCATTTCCCTTACATATTTGCAAAGAGATTTTTTTTTCAAATTTAAACTCGTAAACTTTAGGTCCAAAGAAATATATATATATATATATATAGGACAGGATATTTTTACGCCGGTGTAAGAGTTAGAAGTCTTACACATAATCTTGACCATTGATCCACTTATATCCAATGGCTCACATTACTAAAAAAATTAAGCCCTTATATATAAGTGAGATCAATGGACAAGATTGAGAGTGTAACTTACACTAGTGTAAAATGATCCTAACCCTATATATATATATATATATATATATATATATATATATATATATATATATATAGGGATATAATCCATTTACAAACTTTTTTTACAAATTACACTAAATACAACCGATCGCACACTGCATGATTAAAGTATGACCGGTCGTACTTAGTGTAGTTTGTAAAAGTTTGTAAACAAGATTTTTTGTAAATATAACCTGTCCCATATTTTTAATAGATCATAAAAAAAACAATTTTACCAATAATTTAACCTCGCCTCTTAAAGATGCCTATATATGATGCAGAAATCTTAAGTGGTTTAGGTTGTGCTGCATTATCATCCATTAACATAGCGGTGCAATATGTAATCATTTCCTTCAATTTAGTGAAGTATTTATGGAGCAGTAGTTTATTACTTGATATGGATTGCTTCTTCCACTTATAGGTGCACAAAATTATTTTATGTTGCTTTTATTTATTCATTTATATATGACCAAAATCATATTAAAACTATATCAGTCAGAAAAAAAATAGCAATATGCACTTTTTAACGTTCATAATTGAATGCATTGCTACTTTGTGCTAACGGAAATTTGGAATAAAATAATGAAAAAAGAAATAAATATAATACAGATGATGGCTTGTAGCAAGTTGATCTGTCATATGACTCTGTAAGCCACAAAATCACATAATTTTCCTCCTTTGTTTCTTTCAAAAGTATACTATTTATTTATCCATTTTTAATCAGTTGTATCTATGTAAAATTAGACATGATGATAGTTATTAATATCGTACGATACACGATACGATTCATATGATACGAGACGATTCACAAGCGCAACGATATGTATCATGTGGTGTATCGAAAAGGATCTGTATCGACGATACCATACTGTATCATACGATACAATATGTATCGTATATCATATGATAAGAAAATTAAATCAATTTTTTTAGTTTTAATATAAAAAAAGAAATACAGATTTGATTTATCATTTAAATTTAAAATTTTTAAAAATTATTATTATTAAGGAAAATAAAATAAATATTACTAAAGATTAAAACTCAAATTAAAATCAATATGGAAATTTTGAATTAATAATTGAAATAATTAAATAAATATTTTTATATATTTTTAAATTATTTTTTATTATATTTTTGTATCTTATTATTCATGATATACAATATAAAAAATGGATCAAATGAAACACGATAAATATTATGATTCAACAAATATGATTAATAAATTATCATGCACTATCTCCAATTTAATATATATCTTGGAGCCTTCTTGCCTCTTGTGCGGCACAAGATAACAACAAAAGGAAATTGGGGGTAGAAAAGCAAAGTATCCAACTACAAAGTACTTTTGTAGCCAAAAAAAAAAATTAATTATTGCATTTAAATCAAATAATTACGTATTTAATGTCATTTTTTAAATAATTACTGATCTACTGCACAATGTGACGTTTCTTTTGGGCGTCACATGTGACGCCTCAATTGAGGCGTCTCACCCTAAGGGGAAGACGTCCAAATAAGGCGTCTCTCATGAGGTAGTGACACGTGTCACTTTTTTTTTAAAAAAAATATATTAATTTAATCATAAAACTTCTGAAGGCCATAACTTTTAATATCCAAATCTGGTAATTCTTTTTTTGATTTCACATAACTTTTCGAGATCTACGTAATGACATCCCATTTGATATACTTTATCTCTCACAAACATAATTTTAATTTGCAATAATGGTATTATAAGAGCGGTTAAACCCAGAAGCCTCTGAGTTCTGGATTTGTGATTTAATATAAAAAAATAAATATAATTTTGATTTGTGATTTAATATAAGCTTTTGGGCTATTATTCATGGTCTGAAATTAATGATGACTTATGAATGTTTTTCAAAAATAAAATTACCTAAATTAGGCGTAATTGCCTCTTAATTGAAACCCAATTTAAACATGTTGGTAACATGTCAGGTTTTGACACGTATTGACACGTGTCACATTTTTAAACTCAGAAGCCTCGTGGTCTGCATTATTTGAAAAACAACATTAAATGCATAATTATTTGATTTAAATGCATTATTTTAATTTTTTTTTTTGCTTACTTTTGTATCATTGATTCTTTCGTTGTGCCAATGTAATGATTGTTGTGATGTCCATATTCTGCACGGGTGCTACTCTAATTTTGTGTTTTTTTGAGTTTACTGTAATGGCTAATGTATTGGGATTTTCTGTATGGTGGTTGATTGCAACAAAAATCCCCGATAAATTAATTAGCATCACCAAATACTTTGTGTCAATGCTATTTTGGTTGGTTTTTCTTTGGTTCAGCTAAGTGGGAAATCATCTTTTCTTGCCTTACTGCTGAGATAGTAACTTATCTTTCTCTGCATAAAACCTTGACATGTAGCCCCTGCTCTAAACTTGAAAAAGAAAAAGAAAAAGAAAGACTTTAAGGGTATGTTTGATTGTGTTCTGTTTTTTTTCTTCTTCTTAAAATTATTTTGTAAAATAGTTATGGAAACAGTTGCTTTTATATTTTTTTCTTTTTAAAATTTAAAAACCAAAATAGAAAACAAAAACAATTTATACATGTTCTCTAAATTTGTTTTTTTTTTTTTTTAAAAAAAATAGTTATAGTTTTCAAAATATTTTTTACAAAACAGATCTTACAAAATGAGCTTTTTATTTTTTTGTTCTGAAAATTAAAAAACTATTTTGCAAAATAGAAATCAAACAGAGCCCAAGATTTCCCTTGATCTCAAGCAAAATTGAGTACTGAAACAAATTTATAGACTAATGGTTCAACCCTTTATTTTGTTTAAACAATGATTGTTTCAAAATAAAAAAAAAATATGTTGTGTGTGGTCGAACCAAGGCTTTGTCCAGGTTATAGGCATTGAAAATTTAAAAATTCAAGTTCTTTCAGGTTGAGGAAAATGATGTAAGTTGAGCATGTACTTTTTAACTTGCATACATGATTAAGCAGTAGGCACTGTTTGGGGGGGATTGGATAAGTCATCATAGAACATTAATACTTTTACTTATTGTTGTTAGGTAGTGATATCACTGTGGTTTGCAGGTTTATTTATGGTTACATAGGCTTGTTATTAATGCTTCTGTTGTGCCATTATATAGCAACACTCTTCACCCATACAATGAAATAACCTTCACGCTATCTCTTTAACATCAACAACACTTTTATATTAAATTAATTGTGGTCGGTGGTAGATGAACCCAAATGAAAGATACAAAAAATTGAAAAAAGAAACATAAAAGTAAAAGTAAAAATAAATGAATAGAATAGTAATATATATATATATATATATATATATATAAATATATATATATAAATATAAAAGTAAAAGTAAAAAAAGAAAGGAAAAAGAAGAAGAGGAGAAACAAAAAGAAAAAAAAAAAGACTAAAAAGGGACCATCTGAAAATAGGAATATCAACGGATCTAACGCTCCATATAACCCTCCATATATTATATTGTTGGTATGGGTGGAAGTGGAAAAATAACTCTTGTTCAATTCACGCTACCTCTGCACTCTACCCTGGCCGCATCCTTGTAAACTATACACGTTTTCCCCTTTCTTTGCTATTCATGACTAGGGATGTGCATGGGTCGAACCAAATCGATTTTTTTGAAAAACCGAACCGAATTGGTTTAAATGGTTCGGTTTGAAAGTGGTTCGGTTCAGTTCAAAAGTGGTTCGGTTCAGTTCAAAAGTGGTTCGGTTCGAAAGTGATTCGGAACCGGTTCGGAAGTGGTTCGCAACCGGTTCGGAAGTGGTTCGAAACCGGTTCGCGTCGACCCTCTTTTGAAAAGAAAAAAAATAAAAATTTATAAAATAAAGTTATAAAAATTAATTTGGTTCGATTTGAAAATGGTTCGGTTCGGTTCGAAAACGGTTCGGTTATGAAACCGGTTCTAAAAACTGGTTCGGTTCTTAAACTGGTTCTAAAAACCGGTTCGGTTCATAAACCGGTTCTTTAAAAACCGGTTCGGTTCATGAACTGGATTTTAAAAATCGGTTATTTTATGGAGCGGTTCGGTTCGGTTCATGGTTCGACACACTTTTTTAGTTATTTTGCACATCCCTATTCATGACGTACGGTTGCTTGAGCATCAAGCACCTGACCAACGTGTCTTGTAATTCATACTTGAGTTCCTGCATTGATCCATGTAGTCAAAACCGTTTTCCTCTTGAATTGAACATACACTTTCACCCATTTTCCCACATGAAAATCTAGAGATGTCAAAATGGCCCCGCCCGACCCATTTAACCCTAGCCCATGTGGGTTAGGGCCAAAAAGCCCACAATGATATTGGGCCACATGGGCCAAAAGCCCTATGGGTTAGGGCCAGCCCGTGGGCCTTCAAAATTTTAATGTGTATTTTTTTTTGTTGAACAAAAAAGCTCATACTTAATTTTTATTAAATTATTTGTAATTTTTCAATCTCAAGCAACAACCTATATCAAGTTCCAACTTGGTTTTTCAACCAATTTGATTTTATTTAACCTAAAATCTTATATAACAATCAGATACAAATGCTGGACAAAATGAAATAAATTTCCATAAAAATTTAAATTTGTATTTAATCCAGGATGGTAGGAAGGAGCCCCTCTTTTAAGCGGATCATAATTTTTTTGGCATGCTTCCTCTGTTCTTCCATATATCAGATACATATTCATAAGCCAAAGTTTGTATTTATGTATAATATTGAGGGAAATAAAAGATCTCAGACATTGTGTATACATTGATGAGGTTATCACACTTGTATTACTCTATTTGCTCGTTTACACGTTTAGATTATGCTTATTTTGAAAATTTGGCTTATTCATGTGATGGTATTTCAGATGCACTGTGGCTATTGAGGTCAACTGAAATAATGTAATCTGGAACTTATCCGGAGCGTCCAGGGGAGCCGGATTGTTCATATTACATCAGAACAGGCCTTTGTAGATTTGGTGAGTGTAAACTTAGATTAGAAGAAGAAGAAAAATGTAAATTGATGGAAAAATCTGTGGCCCTCGGGCCAACCCCAACCTAGCCCTCAAAATGAGAGGGCTTCAATGGATTAAGACAGAAATGGCCCTATAGGATAGAGGGCTAAACTGAAAAGGGCTTTTTGTGGGGCCTAATGGACTGGTCCTAGGGCTTAAGATGAAGTTATAAATTTTTATATATTGCTATAAATAAATATATTAAAAGAGTTTTTAAAATGGAATGAAACTTGTTTCTCCATTTTGTTTCCTCTTTGGGAAAATTATCACAAAATGTCTAGATCTATCATTTTGTTTCTACCTTCTTTACATTCCATTAAATTTCTACTGACATGTAAATTTGATCTCTATTTCATACTTTGCTAATTTTCTTGGTTGCCTTATTTTCTTTGTTTTTACTTCTCTTTTCCATCAACCGCGGGAAGCAAGAGATACTTCTGGTAATATTGAGTAATTTAACTTATGTTAGTTATATTACATTTATTTAAAGGGAATATCATTTCTGTGGCAGAAAAAAAAAAATTGCCACAAAGAGTAAATCAAAGAGAGAGAAACTCAGTTTTTTTCTCCTTATGGGTTTATCTCTCGTTGATTTAATCTATGTGGCAGATGTTTTTTTTTCTCTTTTATTTAAATAGTGGGTATAACTTACATTTTTATTTTTTATTTTTTATGGAGACAGTAACATTTTTTATTTTAATGAATATTAAAAAAAATTATTTTCTGCCGTAAAAAAAAAAAACAATAATTCTATAGCTGCTCTCAAGGATATCTCCGTGAATTGAATATTGCTCCGCAATCTGATCTTATCACTTTGCCAATTTCTTCAAATGGATTGATGGATTGTTATTATTTCTTCAAAATGTTTGCTTACCTTTTGAACAATATCTATTTTTCCAGTTCCACCCATACCAACAATGGATAGTTGTGCAGTGATATGCGACTTGAATGCACATATATATTTTATGATATTATTTTGATAAAATGTTTTGTTTTTAAATTAATTTTATAATTTATTTGAAAGAATTACTTAAAATGATCAAAATGCCCATGCATATTTGGGTTGGATGCGGGTCAGATATTACTCATCCACTGAATCTGAATAGACATGTATCGTTTGCTCTGTTATGATTATATGATTGGGTGTCCAATTCAATGCGAAGCTTACACACGGGACCAAGTCCAGGTACCCAGGGACACACATAAAGTTTGCTAGTTAGAAACCAACTCCAGGCACAGTTCACTAAGGGTTTGATTCATATCCCTCAAAGGTGAGTTCAAATCTAGCCGGTCGATACGAGGATTTTGTTGGTGGGTGATATGTAAATTCTCTCAAAAATTCTCAAAGAGGTTGGGGTCTTGTCTGACCCTAGTGGGAATCCGGTATCTAACCCCACTTAAACTTTTTGGTATAAAAAAAAGTGTACAAATAAATAAGGGAAAATAATTTTTCATGTTATATGAGAATTCAATTCTCATGGTTTGACCCTTCGATTTGCGCACAAAGTTTTTCTTTTCTTTTTTAATAAATGTGGGACCCACCACTAGCTAAGTGACAACATGAGAGTTGAATTATCATGTAACAAGAGAAAATCAAATCCCAATAAATAAATGGGAAAATTATTTATCATTTTAAATGACACAACTTATATCATTTCACTCTCACAAAACACTTTTATTTATTTTTTTTTGTCAACTCTCTCTCCTTCTTTATCTATCTCTTCTTTCTCTCTATTACAATGACATAATTTTACATCTTTAAAATGACAGTCTACCCTACATAAATATCCACATCCTTTCAGTACATTGTACAAACTGGTTAGCTCGCAATATAGCACATCTTCGTTGTCTTTTTGACCGCATTGTTGAAGAAAGAAAAGTGAGAACTTAGACACTCATTCACGGCAGGGAAAACAAGAGGACAAGTAGGAAGCAAATAATATAAATGAAGAGGGTGTTGACTGTTGACCCTTTCGGGGTAAAAAGATGAAAAGGTTTATCGATAGGATCCATTGCACTATCGCAGTGGTCAACTGCGCTGGACGACATGGCATTCTTAAATATCACCATTTATGAAGAAGCATGCACAAGACAAGGGACATGGAAAGGACCCAAGGAAAAATATGTGAACTTTTTTTTTTTTTTTTCATATATGTTAAATTTTAAAACTACACATGATTATATATATATATATATATATATATATATATATATATATATATATATATATATATATATATATAAGGGCATGTTATATTTATAAATTTTTTTGTTTACAAACTCTTACGAATTACACTATCTTCACCCAATATTAAAAGCTATTTTTTTTTTAATTCAAAGGCTGTCAGCTAATATCTCCAAAAAAAAAAAAAGCTGTCAGCTAACGTGACCGAGAAAGAAAAAATAATTTTAATATTATAACTATATACTGTAACACTATATATTTATAATACGTAACGTACCAAATTTTCCTTCACATAAAATGATTCTTATATTATGGTGCTAGGGAAATGGGCTTTTTGCTACCTGAACGTTTATTTCGGCAGGTTTAACAATACAGTATCTAGATGGTGCTAGAAAATGGGCTTTTAAGATGGATAATTGGGGCAAAGCCGAATAATTGATGTATCGTTTCGTAAGGGATTAATTTATATTTATGCGCATCCTTTTCCTACCCGAATTGTAAAAGGATTTTATAATTTTCATGTTACATGATAATTAAAATTTTTCGATTTTCGTGTTGATATAGGTCCCACACATGACTTCTTCTAATATATGGGTTCCACATACTTTTTATCTCTATGACATAAGAATTCCCTTCTTATGCAACATGAGAATTATAAAGCCCATTGTAAAAATACTTGGGGACCCGACTGTGCGAAAAAGACAATTAGAGTCATAAAATAAAAAATAAAAAATAAAAGGACTTTTAAGCTCAATTAATGAATTAAATTAATATTTTAAACTCTAATGTATTACCATTTTATTTATTTATTTATTTTTTAAATTGTTTTATTAAATATATAGAATAATAGTTAAATTTATTTATTTATTTCCATTACTTTGATTTCATAAAAAATAATAAAATAATATTTTGTATTTTTAAGAGATTAATTTAGTGGAAAAAATAATAAAAGAATATATAGTGTTTTAATTAAAGGATCAACTCAAATGGTTACTTTGAATTTTATGGACTAAATTGCACATTCTTAAAACTCAGTATATAAATCACACATAAGGTAAAGTTTAAGGAAGTAAACAGTATTTTAGGTCAAATAAAAAAAACTTTCAACATGTATAAAAAGCTATATAATCCAAAATAACAACAAATTATTTTAAGCTTAATTAAATTTCAATTATGGTGAATTAAATAATTATTTAATACTATTTTTTATTCAATTCGAGCATGGAAAGATTCATATTGAGGCAATTCGGGCAGCTCTATATAATGCTAATTTCTTAAGGAGGATTATTTTATAAATTGTTTCAAAAGTCAATATTTAATATTTAATATATTTTTTAGAATATAATTAGAGTGAATTCTCTTAAGAATGATTGAATATTTCATTTTACTTTTTTCTAAGAATGACACATATTAATTTAATTATATTTTTTAAAAATTATATTCAATTTTTTTTTCAAATTGATTATACACATCTTATGTATAATTTGAACATGTTCTCTTTTAATATACATTTTTAAATTCTTTCTCAATCAAACATATATAATAATATATTATATATATATATATATATATCTTATAATTAAATATTATATCATAATAATTAAATATTAATTAGAAAAAGTATTTAATTAATATTTTAAAAATCAACATGTATTTCATAAAAAAATAGATGTTTAGGAGGATTATTTATTGGGGTTGGTTAATTGGGTTATATTAATTGGGACTTGATGACAAATGTGTTACTGTAAGCAGCGCTATCGTAATACAGAAGGTGGGACAGGTGGTACTAAATTAAGGGGAAGGGGGTTTGAATTTATGGTAGTTAGGAAGATGCACCAATATACCAATATCAAAGTGAAGTGAATAATGTTACAACACTCACTAATCAAATCAGAAAAGCAAAATCAACAACTTGGAATTCCCTCCCCCTGGCCTCCTAATTAAGGTTCCATATTCCTAACGCTACTCTATACAGTCTACGCATCTTTTTCGCATGTCTTTGCTTTAAGGATATAGGTTTTTCGAATGCACCAACCACGTTAGTGAAGATGGAGATTGCTGGGGACTTGAGAGTGAGACACAAAATCACATAATGGGAGTGGAAAACATTTGGTTTTCTGTTACATTCTCTGCTGCAATCAATGTTGGGAAGACTTTGATACTCTTGCCACGTGTAAGCGTTAGAAAATCAAAGAATATGCACGTTTTGAATTTATTTATTTTTTTGAATTTTATTTTGATTAAATAAGAATGTAACACTATTATTTGTTAATAAATGTTAGTAAGACATTTTTAACATATTTTTATTATTTGGTACTGAATAACTTAATTTACTCTTCATATGATGAAACTCACATAAAATTTATTCAATACAAAAAATGGTGAAAAGAGTATGTAAAGATCGATTGTCATTTTCTATTTGTACTGAGACATAAAAAATGATAACATAATAGTTATAATTGATTAAGAATAAAATCTTTTCCAAATGACTTGCTTTCTTTAATAAGTGATAATATATATATATATATATATATATATTGAAATTTATTTAAAAGTAAACTTTAACATTATAAATGCTTTTTGAAATGAAAAAAAAACATTGAATACCTTTTAAAAATAGTTAAATGTCATTTCACTTTATAAAATTTATTTAAATGTTGTATTGCAAATAAAAGTCTTTGTTATATTATCGAAGGTTTGTCACTTGTAAACTTGAGTTTTTTAGGTGAAATGATTGTTTATCATGGTATTAGAGCCTCTATGACTATGGGTTACGAGTTTGATTTTTACTGCTAGGGATGGCAAAAATAAGTTAACCCGTCGGGTTGCCTCATAACAAGCATAAAATGAGCTGGATTGGGTTCACAAAAATGAGCTGACAACTCGAGCTCTATCGAAAAAATCGAGTCAACTCGTGGGTCAAGAGGGTCAGCTTACAGGTTATTGTTTTTTATTTATTAAAGAATACAAAAAGAATAAATTTTTGGGCTTGTTGTGATGTATTTTGAGTTGTTTTGATCTTGTAACTTGTTAATTTGATTATACTCAACAACTAAACATCTTATATCATGTATTTTTTTTGCAGTAAATATCTTATATCAAATGAAAACCATTTCCTTAACCTTCCCACCACATGTACTAGATATGTATGAAGTGTGATAAAGACTATTTTTTTTTTCCATTTTTTCGAGCCAACATGTGAGTCAATCCTAATCCGGGTTGGGTTGAGTTTTGTGGCTCATTTCTTCGAGCCAACTCTAATCCGCTCATTTTTTTCGGGTTGTGCCGTTTTGCCGATGCTATTTACCGCCTTTCAATTTCGAGTGGAATTAAATCAGTAAAATGTGGAACCAAAGAATGAACCTGTGCAATATACACACTCTCAAGCCCTCAGAGCTCTTGCGTGATGGAGTATATTGGAGAAATAAAATATAAATTTATTAAAAACCTATCACTTATAAATTTGATATTTTAGGTGAAATAATTATTTATCAGTCTTCGATGAAAGTAAATCAAATCAATAAAATGAAATATAATAATAATAATAATAATAATAATAACACTAAAGTTGAACCTAAAAGCTATTCATGCCATGGACCACTCCTACTGACTTTATTCTATTTTTCCATACAATATACATAATCAAGTCAGGATGTTTAAATATAATAGTTATTTCTACACCTGTCCTAGAGTAATAGGTATGTTAACGTGACTGGTTAGATAGGGTTTAACTTTGTGCGTGTGGTAGGGATAGGGTTTAACTTAACCTAAACTTATCTGATATTTTAATTAGACAATTTTGTTGATCCATTTAAATCTCATATAGTTATATCCCGACTAATGACCTGGTCAAAGTAAGAAAAATATTTTTTAAAAATGAATAAATTTAAATATTATCCATAATTAAGTCATAAGATTTCATTAGTAGGAAAGTTAAACAAAATGATGTTTTACATTGTGTTTTGAAACAAAATATATGTATCATATAAGTATATTAATATAATAGGTAAAGAACTTCTCATGGACATAAGTTATTTTCGGTGAGTCCAAAATGACGTTATTTTGGAACGGAAATCAATGTGTTTTTATAATTATAATATATTGCAAGGTTATATTAATCTTTGTCATTATAATTTTTTAATCTTATAACCTAAAATGACGTCGTTTTGAGTTTACTTGGAAGATAACTTCATTTCCAGTCACCGGAAATACTTTTCCCTAAATATATTATGCAAGAAGTATTAATTTAAGTTAAAAAGTTTAATTAGTTATCACTATTTGTTAAGATAATTATAAATTTTAAAATATAGCGCGGCGCCATCGGACTGCGCCGATTTTAAAATGCGACATAAATCTTTATAAAAAAGAAAAGAAAGAAATGACATAAACCTCACCTAATTTTGAAAATGTCCTTAAAAATATTCCAATGATTCTTCAGGTAGCTACTATCATTAATTTTGTCTCAATTACAATTCACAACAACAAATAACAATAATAATAATAATAATAATAATAATAATAATAATAATTATTATTATTATTATTATTATTATTATTATAATAAATAAATCAGTTCCTTGATACGAGATGAGTATATATTGTTTAAAGGTTAAGTCATACTTGAACTGAGATGCTAAATAGTATTA
>JAVKPL010013553.1:0-75126 GCA_032173675.1 Gastrolobium villosum | reverse complement strand
ATTTAAATTTTTTACGCACACACCTTTTGAATACTTGTCATTTTTAGAAAGCAATAATAATAAAAATATGTTTATACATTAAAAATTGTTTTTTTTTTTGGGAGGGGGGAGGTGTTTCAAAAATTTACAGCAGATGTATTTCATTAATTATGTGCCAAAACTTTGTTAACAAGCTAAGTATGTATTCTAAAAGATCGGTTAGAATACAGGGGTGGTTACTACTTTTCTTATCTACATGATTCCCATACTTACGGTAAAAAACTTAGCATTAACAAATAAAAAAAAAACAAAAAATATTTAACTAATTTAGCCATAAAAAGGAAATTATGCCATGTAGACGATTTTTGTTGAGATAAACTCTCAGCTGCTGTCGTCAACTTGATATGCCCATAAATAGCGCTCTATAGAATTGTTGAATGGCTAGCATAAGTTCAAGCATCTAGAAACCACTTTCAGCTAAATTCAAAACAATTGAGACTCAACAGAAACAAGCATCTAGAATCTGTGTTGAATTGGCATTAAGTTACACAGCTAATTCATTGTCAAACAATCTACTATAAAAGCAATAAACTAGAACTCCTTATGTACACAAAGTTATCTCCACCCATTATATTAAAATTTCAAAAATTTGTTCCACCTCCGACAAAGAACTTATGTCCACAATGATCATCCCCTCATCTTGTTGTCATGTGGTATGCAATTTTTTTTTTTCCAAGTTCTTACAATTTGTCTTCTTTAAACTAAATGTGCCTGCCCTTTAAATAGATAATATTGCATAAAAGAATAACATTACAAACATTAATTATTCATAACTAAACA
Organism: Gastrolobium villosum; assembly: GCA_032173675.1. Lineage (NCBI taxonomy): Eukaryota > Viridiplantae > Streptophyta > Magnoliopsida > Fabales > Fabaceae > Gastrolobium > Gastrolobium villosum. Next base: position 74,307 of record JAVKPL010013553.1, on the reverse strand, counting down.
TGTAATAACGATGCTTTGCATACAGGTAAACACGAGGTTTATCTCTAAAGCGTTGATACTTCCATTATCAATGCTAGTTTTGCTATCTAGCACAACATACTCATTTCCGGAGAAAACTTGGTTAAATACTAAGTCTCCAAAAGGGCATAATGGAGTCAAGTCAGCTACTTTTGTGTCTACAAAGTTTGAAATGGGACCGGGATCAATTGCATCGAAAGGTTTTTATGATATTGAGTTTCCAAAAGGCCATGTTGGAATCAAGAGTGTCGATGCTGAACTAATTGATGAAGAAGGGAATTCTGTGCCTTTGTATGATACTTACCTTCACCATTTTTTTATCATAAGATACTTTGAAAATATTACCTTGTCAAAGAATCCTAAGGCTCGTCTGAGTCCTCTGGAAGGTTTCATTTTCAAGAGAAACGAAGGCCCATGCTACGATAATGTTCTTCCATTTTATTGGGGCATGGGAGGTGAATCACGAAGAACATCCTCAAACATTCCAGATCCTTTTGCGATAGAAATAGGTAACCCTGCAGAAATTCCCGATGGATACGAAGAGAAATGGCTATTAAACATAATGGCAATTGATACACGTGGTGCACTCGATAGGGAAGGTTGTTCTGAATGTAGATGTGACTTGTTTAATCTCCCAAAAGACTTTTATAATGTCACAAGAGGCACTTATGGCGAACCATTGACCAAGGATTATAAGGGTGGAATGTTTTGTTGCCAAGACAAATTCCAATGCAAATTGAGAGAAGGTTTTCAAGGCCCAAGGAGAAACCTTTCCCTAAGATACAAAATAAGGTGGGTTGATTGGGACCAACACCAAATTCCTGTGAAGATTTATGTACTTGATTCAACCGATCAAGTGAGATCAAACGGTTCCAAAGTAGTCCATGAGTGCCAGGTAAATTAATAAATTATTCATGAAGTAGACTTTTCAATCTCGACTAAATTCAAAATCAAAATGTTAGTCTATTCTTTCATCGAAGCAAGCACTCAGCAACAAATATCGATTAACTTGTTACAGGTAGAATATACTGTTCCCGCGAATGGTAGTAATGACTCTCCTCATGTCCAGAAAGCAAGCATCCCAATGAAAAAAGGTGGTTATCTCATCTATGCTGGTGCTCATATGCATTCAGGTGTTATTAATGCAACTCTATATGGACAGGTAAATAATGTTCATTATTTTGTATTATTTTCAAGTAGTCTTTATCATTTGTTGTAGACTATGCTTTATTAAGCTTTGTGTGTTGGATTTGTTTCTTTAAGTTATAATTTAGCTTGACTCATACTATAGTAATTAAGAAGTCAAATATATGTATTACAATGCATATTTACTTATACAATTTGGTGCTTTCATTTAATTTAGGATGGAAGAACTTTATGTACCTCAAAACCAAAATATGGAAAGGGAAAGAAAGCAGGAAATGAGAAAGGTTACGCGGTTGGAATGTCCGTTTGTTATCCAAAACCAGGTTCTATCAAGATTAATGATGGTGAAACTTTGACATTTGAATCCAGATACAAAAGTGGCTTTCGAACAGGAGTTATGGGACAGTTCAACATCTATTTGGCAGAGCGATTGCCGCTCTCGACATAGACATATCTTGCTTGATTGATGAGTTTCTTAACCGCAAATGATATCAAATGTTAAATATAGTCAACCATTTAACAATCTCAAGTGTGTCGGTGGTATAAATGTATGGAATGAGGGGTAGCCATCTGACGGAGGTGTGGGATGAAGTATTGGTAGGAATGAGTCTTAACTTTTATTTCATACTTTGTATTTGAATTCATTGAGAAAATCATTCCATTGAAAGACGTTTTATTCTCTAACGGGCTTAAAGTCCGTAAAAAATTCCATGGGCTCAGGCCGGAAAAAATTCTAGCTTAATTCATCAAACGAAATCTTCGATAGACTCTACTCTTTATATTGATGGAACAAATTTTGTCTCTTTTTTCGTCGGAAAGAAAATAACACACTCTCTCCTAAATTGACATTACTGTACAAAATATGACAATATAGATTAACGGATGAAAGGATTATCAACAAAATATATTTAGATTTATCAATATTTACATTAATCTGTTTGTTGAAATAACGTAGCAACTCTAGCATATAAACCTCTTAAGTTTTCTAGAAGAGAATTAAAATATATACCTTGCCCATACGAAACGATATGTTGGACTTAGCACTCATAACCAAAAAAACTCTAATGATTAAATTGGAGGAGAAGGATCAGAAGATAACTCTATAACTATACATGCAAAAATATAATTATGATTGAGCTGAGTAGTAATGCAACTCAATGAGTAAACAATAGGATCTATAGCAAGCAAAACGTGGCAACATATCAAAATAATGCTTAAGTCAAATTATAAATATGAGAAATCCTGAAATCCCAAATCAATTTATATATAAAACAAGAATTAATATCTTATTAAAAAAGTATTAATTAAACTAATTCATATAATACGGAAAATCAAACTTTACCATAATAATATAGGGAGATATTATATTTACTATTGAAAAGTTTTATAACCGTTAGATTGGTGAAAATAAACGATAATTAGTTTAATAGTAAGAGTTATAAATTTTTTTAATAATAAGTATAACCGCCCCTAATAATATATATATTATCATTTTTTTCAAAACTAACACTTAATCAAATATCTTGGTAATGAAATCAAAAAAGCAAGGTGGAAAAGTAAACTTTCACTCCAAATCAATTCTTAAAATTCATAATTTTTTATTTTAATAAAATAATATACATACCTTGAACCGGGGGATACTCAAACAGAAATGCAACATATCAAATATCAATTAAGGGTTCTGTGATTGACTAGGCTACCTGCTTGTAAATATAATGTGATCACCAATACTAGAGTACTCCTCGCCTAAAAATATAATCATTACAATAAGCTTCCCCTTGTAAATAAATCATGATACACAAGTCTAGGATCGACGTCTATTAGCATACAATATTGTAATTAAGTCATACCCTAAAACCAATTTAAAAGTTATAAAACATAATATATATATATATATATATATATATATATATATATATATTTATCGTAATCAATCATAAGCTTATACGGGTTTTATAAATAAATTTATCAATGTTGGAGTACTTCCCAAATATTCAATTGCAAAATTCATAATTTTTATTATGTTTCTTAATTTCATCAGAACAAATCAAATGTTATATAATCAATAAAGTGGCAATATAAATAATTCCAAAAATTATATATTTTTCTAAATCATTGAAATAATAATATATTGCCTTTTAAATGCTCAAATATAAATATATCATGATTTTCATAATTTCATTCCAAACAATTTATCAAATATCAGGAAAAAAGATTTAAGCTAAGCAAACCACATAATAACGTTTTATGCCACCTTGTCCCTTAAAAACATTTAAGTATCAAAGCACTCCATATTTTCATTTATAGAGCTATTTCATAATAAAACATTAAATTTCGTTACAAATAATAATCATGAAAAATAATAATCATCAACCGATTCAAACCGCGGTGACCGAACTGAAAAACCAAAAATCAAAACGGAAAACCGAAAAATCGAAAATAAAAATAAAAACCGCAAATTTTAATTGGATTGGCTCGATTTTTGTATTGGTTGATGAAAACCAATTCAATCCAAACTGATCCAATATATTAATTTCTCTTACCTATTTGGGTCTTTTCCCAATTATAACCCAAAAATTTCTAAATCCAACATGTTGAGATACCAGCTCAGCTGCACGAGATTATTCATTCTGTTTCATTCTTTTATGTTAGTTAGTTATTTTATTTACTGTGTGGGCCCATTTGTCAATTGGGCTTATTTGTCTACTGGGCCTTTTCTTTTCAGTTAGCAGGAGGGAATACTATAAGTAACTATCTTCACGGTCGCTTGGTACGCGGCATTTTATAGGATTACCGGGAAATTGAATTTTTTTAAATTTAAAATTTTTGAATATTATTGTAAACTGAATATTTTTATCATATTTTTGAAAATCGAGATTCCCGGATAAAAAAAATTTCTCCTGTACCAAATGCCTCCTCAATGAAAAACTAACTTCACTTTTCATTTTCTTCAATAATGAATATAGATTCAGATTGTAAGACAACATCCATTAACCCATTAACTAAATTTAAGAAAAAAACATATCCACATCTCATCAACAAAATTTTATTTGTGTAGGCCTTCATATCTCATTGCTCCAAAAAATATATATTATCGTTTAGTGATGTTTTTGTATTTCAAATATTTCTTTAAGAAGCCAATATTATACAAAAGATGTTATTTACACAATAATCATGAAACATATTTTAAGATTTAAAAAAGGGAAAAACATCTATCATTTTAAAGGATATAAACTTATATCCTTTTAGATTCTAACCGTTGATTTCCGTCCATCAACGATTATAATCTATTGGGTCAAACTTAATGGGCAAAATTTTTTATTAATTAATTAATAATTTTGATCTAATAAATTATAACCGTTGATGGACAAAAATCATCGGTTAGGATAAAAAAGGATTTAAACTTATATCCTTTAAAATGACAGATGTGATTCCCTTTAAAAAAACCGAAAACTGATCCAATTTAAACCGAAAAACATTGGATTGGATCGGATTGGATTTGAAAAAAAATTCAAACTGAATTGATGATTACATGATCAAACCGAAGGGATTGGATCAGATATTTTTGCTTCCAAAACGATCCAATCTAGACCGCGAACACCCTATATTTTGGACTTTTGTAGACCCACTATTTACTTGTAGACATCCAAGATCGGCTAAATAAAAGTCTAGAACAATTCCAATCAATTGTATTACTTGATGTCGCCGCATGACATTTTCGTATCCAAAGGTTCTTTTACCCTTTGAGTTAGTTGCTAAAGTAAAAAAGAATAATAATAATTATTATTATTACTATTCACGCAAACTTACCGAGCTCTTTTTGTATTCGAATTGGTCATAGTGTTGCTTATGCCCATAAGTCATGGTGTTGCGAGGAATATTATATTGAGCTTTGATGACGTAAAGTACTTGTGGAATGATGTAAAGGAAAGGTAGGCGGTGCAAAACTTTCCAAGACAGTATCAACTAAAGTCCAGTTTAGCCAGTATCAAGCAACATGGAGATAGCGTTGGTGATTATTACACCAAGCTAAGAGCTGTATGGGATGATCTGGAAGGCAGCAAAGATCGCAAGTCTTGCTCTTGCGGTGATCAGTGCGAATTTGCCAAACAAAGCGAGGAGGAGCAAGAACATGATCGAGTTTATCAATTTTTGATGGGGCTCGACGATTCTACATTTGGTAATCTGCGTTCCCATATCCTCAACACATCTCCTCTTCCTAATGACAACAAAGTGTACGCGATTTTCACTCAAGAGGAGACCCATCGCAGTATCTCTCGCGCTCAAGAGGAGCGAAGTCAGGTAGTGGGATACTCAGCCCAAACTGATTCAATGAAGAGGACAGACGCATCCATGCTGCAGCGGATGGCCCCTGACAAACCACAAGACAGAAAGCCTTGTCCTCATTGTGGCAGAACCAATCACGACCCGTCCAAATGTTGGGACATTCATGGTTTTCCACCAAACAAGAGTGCTGGTCGAGGACGAGGAAGAGGAGGACGTTCTGTAGGACGTTATACGCATGCACATGCAACGCTTGCGATGGAAACCACACACCCGGTTGCTGCTAATTCTCTTCTTCCAGACGTCTCACATTATGCTTCTCCACAGGTTGCTGCACACTCAGTTTTGACCCCAGAAATTGTGAACAAATTGTTAAATTTGGTAGACCAACCTCAATTACATGAAAAATTATCTGGTAAGCGTATTCATTCTAAATGGCTCATTGATAGTGGGGCCTCACGTCATATGACGGGAACTTTAGCTTTATTAGCTGACATTACACCTATCAAGTGCAAGACGCCACTTGCATCCACCCCGGATCACCGTATTGTATGAAGCCACATACTCAGGCTTACCGTCAAGATGGAACAACACATGCATATTAAAAGCCATTACATGTAAAGTTCAATCAACATTTCATATGTTCAAAAGCATGTAACACAGCATGCATATACCATATCCCCATAGGACATGGTGGAACCACAACATGGCTAGACCGAGGATACAAAAGCTGACCTTGCAAGCTAACACCCAAAGCCAAGAGTCCACAGCTCAAAGTCCAAACACAGCAGAATAACAATCTGTTATAGACCAACACTATATCAATAATCATGCATCTCAAGCATACAACTTAAAGACAATGCCTTTCCTTTACGTCTTACGTCTTAAGGCTCCATACAAAGCCATAAGCCCTTAATCACTTGGTTCTGACTTAGTTCATTAATTACAGAAGTCCAACTTCCTTAATCTAGAATCCACAAACCCCCAATAGCCTACTGTTTGCACAGAAAAGCTACTGTTCTTCGAAATCCCAGAATATCCGGATATTCCTCGTGGCATATCCGGATATGCAATATCCAGATATCTCACTGACCATATCTGGATATAAAATATCCGGATATCAAGGTCCCATATCCGGATATCAATATCCGGATACCATATCCGGATATCAATATCCGAATATCTGCTCAAAAAATATCTGGATATTTCACGACAGAATGCAATTTCTGCATTTCGTGAAGATATCCTTCCAAGGTTCCATTTTTAACACTTTAAAACGTTAAAGCATGCATTTTTAGACCCACTTAGGTTAACATTCCAGTTGGTTACTTACTTAACCCAATTACATGCAAAGATGACACCTTTAACCCATCAAAATACATCATCAAGTGAATACAACTCACCAAAGGTTCAAAACAGAGGCAAAGGCTACTCTTGGAGCTCACCACCAACCCCAAAGGTTCTGACTTCAAGGGTGCACGAAAATACCACCTAAGCAAGGATCTTTCTTCACAAGGAAGCTCCTTGAAGCCTCACAAACCAAGAACCGCACTTCACCACAACCAACCCACAAGACAGCCCTCAAAACCTTCTCAAACAAAACCTCACAACTCAGAAAAGGCACTCTAAGCACTCTCCAAAGCTCACACTCAAGTGTTTACTTGATCAAGAAGGGAAACAATGATCAAAGGAGGTGACTTTGGTGAGAAAAGAGGAAGAAATGGAGAAGCAAGGTGGCTGGTCACAAGGCTGCGGCAATTTCACGTAAGAAGTGTGTATGGCCTAGGGTTATGTGCCTAGTATGCATATAAATAGCCAAAACCACTAAAACGCGCAGTATTAGCCTTAATAGCTACGCAAAAGATCTTGATCCCAAACTTTGGAATCTAATCGTACTCATTTTTCTAAGATTTTTCATATTTTTATTTTATTTTTCGGAGCACCTTTCCGGTACGCGCTTTTCCATAGCTAGTATCAGTTCTGGCATCAGATCTCATTATTTTGACTTGAAACTCGTTTTACAAGTCCTACATATTATTCTAGTAATTATCATGCACTTATTATAATTTTCCGGGATACTTTTTCGGTACGCATTTATACCGACTAGCAGAACAGGTATCTGCACTTTTCTTCCGAAAAGCGACTTTCAACATTCTTACTCACTAATTATAATTATTAAAGCCTCATAATAATTATTAAGGTCAATTATGGAATTATTTCCTGATTATCACAATTAATTCATTAATTACCTTAATTAGCGGTGCGGGTTCTTACAGTATACTAGTCCTATATATTATTCTAGGAATATTCTCATTCTTATTATAATTTTTCGGGATACTTTATCGGTACACACTTATACCGTGGAGCAGAACCGGTATCTGCACTTCTCGTCAGAAAAGAGACTTTCAACATTAATAATAACATACTATAATTATTTAAGCCTTCTCATAATTATTATGGCCAATTATGGAATTATTTCCTAAATTCATAATTGATTAAATTAAATTCCTAAATTAAACGTAGGATTAAAGTTTTCTAAAAGCAGAGGCGGTGCACCAACTGAGCAGCTGGAAACGTGAAGAGCAGAGAATCAAGAGTTCTCATTGGTTGAAAAAGGAAGCAAGGCATGGGACATTCTGCAAACTACGACTAATCATCACTCATCCCTACAAACTGCTACAATCTTCATGATCAGCTACCATCATCCCGTCCCCTCATACAAGCCACCAGCTCCCAAGGAATTACACCTTTGCCACTCCTCTTCCATCTATAAATAGGACAACCTTCACACAACAACATCATCGACTCCTGGAGGGTTTGAAGTCCGAAAGGAAGAGATCAACTAGTAGTAGTAGTAGTTAGTAAATTAGTAGTAGTTTCTTTAAGAGTTGTAATTGTAGTTAAGTGACAACCCCTTTTCTTTCTGTAACAACCATTAAGACTCCTCACGAGCAACAAACCATCCTCTCCATTTTCTGTTTCTTTTGTAACTGTCTTTTAAATTAATATAAGTATTTTTCTCTTCGTTCCATTCGTTATCTCCTGACTGAATCTCCGGTCTATGTGATCTCAGTTGAGAATAATTATGTTTAAACTATCAGCCATGAGCAGAACTATCTGTGGAACGGTTAAACTGTGAAACTCTTAAAGAACTATTTTCAAAACTCTTGACCGAAGCTTTTTGTATTTCTTTGGCTAAGTAAGCTATATTCATTGTGCGCCAATCGAAATTGGGTACATATTGAGAAAGGAACTTCCATAAGGAAGCGATTTCAGACAGCTTAGCCATTGGGGGAAGGTAGATGTCATGGAAAAAATGCTACTGGTCACCTTAGGAATAAGGGGCCAACTCGTCCATTTTAAGATTCTGTTCGAAGTACCTGTTGGAGTCAAGGGAGCCGTAGGAATATGGAAACTTGTGAGCCATCTAGTCCATGAGCTGAGGAATCAGAGTTGGCAGGCAAAGAAACTGGGACAAAGCCAAAAAGTGCTAAGTCTTGAATAGAGAAAATAGCCTCTTTAAGAGGGAAACATTGAATCCATTCCTTCTGTTAAACTGTTTTAACCCACCACCTTGTTGTCTCTTGATTATAATTACTTCTGTGTTTTTTTGTAGTTTTACTTTATTAAATATTATATTTAACAAAATCCACATGATTATTATCTCACCTTCTTCTCAACAGGAAGGTTTATATACATAACGCAGAGAGCAATTTTTTGCCACCAGGTTGAACCTATTGTTCCTGAGGAACGTTGTCAAGACAGTAGGGAACGTCTGACCAGACAGTTCATTTACTAACTTTTCCTCTTATTTTCACTTTTATAAAATAGTGTAAGACAAGCATTAGAGTTCTATCCTCGTGGGAACAATAATTTGGGCATTAATACTCCCTTTATTACTTGATGTGTGCACTTGCGCAATTGGGTTGGAACTGAGGAACGAATTTGTGTTCTGCAAGAACAGAGGAACGTTCCCCAGTTAAACTTATATTTTCCACCATCAGCAAACCACCCAACACTTATACTTGCAGAAAGCATTCAGCCAGCGGTCAATCTCATCACGATCCTTGACGAAAATAGGAACGGTCTGCATAGCCCCCATCAGGTGACTACCCTCACCCATCTGACTTTGGGTTTCCTCCTGATGACTAGGTGGAGGTGGAGGTGGTGGTGGTGGTGGAGGTGGTGGAGGACACTGGCCAACAGAAGGACCAGCCCTCAGCTCCTCTAACTTGATTCTCATCATAGTCATGTTTGCCATCCGGTTCTCCTCCAATATATCTGCAGTGGCTCTCCTGTTCGCCTTTCTAATGGCATCCAGCATAGCCTGATTTGCCAACCTCGTGGCCTCGTGGTTGGCGAGTCGGGCCGCCTGCATCTCAGCCAATGCAGCTAGGACAGGATCAGGTTGATCCTCACTCGTACCCTGGTTCCTCCTTGGTTGTACCATGACTCTGCACAAGTTACACAAAGAATGAGTTGATCAGGCCCACGCCATGTGGTCACATATGCATTATCATAATACACACCAATCAGAGAGAACACAAGATAAACATGCAACGAAACATCCTAAGTTATTGCAATACATACAGGTTTTTCCCTAGAAAGTGCTCTGATATCATAAAATGTAACAGCCCGTGTTAATCCGATTTGTTAACATGTCATCGTATTAAGCTACACTTAATTAAAATGTGGAATAACTTTTTCATCAATTCAATTATGATGTCAATAACCTTAGCCAAGTTGATTACTTAATCAATTTCATAAAATAACGATTGTATGTAAATTGCAAGACAACTAACTGAATACCTCATATATTAATATTAAAGTGAATATCTAAAGTCACGGATCTACAACACGTAGTCCGGAAAATATCCTGATACATTATCCAACTTTAAATAAAACAAGACATAATCAAACATCTATGTGGCATGGACAATCCCCATGCTCACCAAAATAAGGCACAATGCCAAACAACAGTCTCAACAGCAAACATCATAGTACTCTCTAAAGCTAAAAGCATAAAGCAGTAAACATGATCCAACATGTTAGCACATACAACAATATCTAACTCAACTCTGGCCTCCTGCCACCCGAGGTCTCAACCCCAGGGTTACCTGAACCTGAAATAAGCGTCCCCAAACGTGGGGTGAGATCTCTAACAAGAAATCTCAGTAAGACAAAGGGTCCTCAAGGATCTTCCACCCCAAGCTCACTTACGTGTGCAATATAAGTTCTAAAAGCAGTAATTTCCAGTATAAGTTCCAAAAGTATGCAGTGCAACAGATATTCATGCCATATGAGTTATCACTATTCTACTGGCCAGAGAAATGCAGGAATACGTCTATTACCCACATAGTAGTACAAGGAATACCACTTACACCTCACCCACAGCGTCACCATATTGTATGTACTACATACTCAGGCTTACCGTATAGGTGGACCCACATGCATATCATAAAAGCACATTGCATATAAAGCTTAATAGTATTTCCAAAACATCCAAAGCATGTAACATAACATGCATAAGACCATATCCCCATGGGACATGGTGGAACCATAACATGGCTAAACCGAGGATACGAAAGCTTACCTTGCAAGCTAACTATCCCAGCCAAGAGTCCACACAAGCTCAACGCTTTCAAACAGCTCAATCACAATCTGATTAAACAGTAATTCATCATTAATAACCATTACTCAAGGTTACATTAAGTGATTAAGACTTCCCATCTCATTTTAACTTGTTAATGGCATTTTCTGCAGGAGGTATTCGAATACTCCCCGATAAGTATTTGAATACTCCAATCCGAATACTTTCACTCAAGTATTCGAATACCACTAGGTATCTGAATACTTTCCCACCCGTATCCGAATCCCACCAAGTATCCGAATACCAAACCCCAAGTATTCGAATACAATTAAGTATTCGACTACTTCTTCAAGGGTAATCGAATACTTTCTTCCCAGAAAGTGTCCCAATACTCAAGCAATGAGTATTCGACTACCTGATGAACAAGTATTCGAATACTTCTTCATCAGAATGCAGAAACACGAACTGTCTTCTGCAAAATACCAACTTTAAGGGTCCAAACGTGATTAGGAGTCCAAAAACTCCCAAAACAGATATTCTAAAGCATACTAAGGACCCAGAAACACATTCTTTTTATCAAATGGTTCAAGTTATGATTTTTAACCGATTAAACAAGCTTAAAACCTAAAAATGCTCCAAGGGTGATCATGTATATCTCCAAGTGCTCAAAACTCCAAAAATGAGTCACACTCAGGGTCCTCTACACAGCACCAAGGTTCAGTTTCACAAGAGTCACGAAAATATAGTCAAAGCTTGGACCTTTCACTCCAAATGTGACTCCTTGAAGCTTCCCAAAGCAAGGAAATCACTCTCACTAAAAAGAACCACCAATACAGCCCACAAAAAGTGAGCTCAGCCTTCCCACACACACACTAGAGGCTGCAACAACTTAGAAAAGGATGGCTCTCCACTACACAAGGTTTACTCTCCATATTTAAGGTGATTCCAAGAAGAAATAAGGAAGAGAAGGCCACTAAGCTCACAAGGTGATGAGAGACCAGCAATGGAGCAAATTAAGCACACACTGATCAGCCCCATTCACGTAGAAAAGAAGGATCTAGGGTTTTGTGCCCTTAATATGTGTATTTATAGCCACATGGGCATTTAACGCGCAGTATTATCATTAATAGCTACGCAAAATATTTTAATCCAAAACTTTGTAATCTTAACCTACTCATTTTTCTAAGATTTTTATTTTATTTTTTGGAGCACCTTTCTGGTACGCGCTTTTCCATAGCCAGTATCAGTTATGGCATCAGTTCTCATTATTTTGAATTGAAAATTGTTTTAAATGTTCTACCTATTATTCTAGTAATTATCATGCACTTATTATGATTTTCCGGGATACTTCATCGGTACGCATTTATACCGGGTAGCAGAACCGGTATCTGTGCTTTTCGGCCGAAAAGCGACTTTCAACATTATTACCCACTTACTAAAATTATTAGAGCCTCATAATTATTATTAGGGTCAATTATGGAATTATTTCATAATTATCACATTTATTTAATTAATCTCCTTAATTAGCGGTGCGGGTTCTTACAGAACCAAAATTGTAAATCGCAAAATCTTAACACGAATGTAGAATCATAACACAAGATATAAATTATATTTATATATTTATATGCGTAAAAGTAATATAATAAGCAAATTTAATTCAACGAACTAGCAAAATAATGTCATACAATAGTCATCATAATCATTTAATGTCTCAAGCACATAAAGTCATAGCATAAAAGATCAAAATCCAAAACAAAATATCAAATATGTTTTACTTACAATAGATATTCAGAGTTATGTTAGTTATCTTAATTTTTTTTACCTAAAATTTAAGGGAGGGGTTATAGTTACTACTAAAAATGTTTACTACTTTTACTAGTAACTTAATCACCATAAGATTAATTTTAAATCTAATGACTCGTAATCCCTCAATATAATCCTAATTTTTTTCATCCCTTTTCCTCTCTTGTCTTCTCTCTCTCGGTCTGGGCTCACCCCTCTCTCTAAATTTCTACTTTCGTCATCTTTTTTATGGAATTCGGATCTTGTTCAACGGACGGGAGATCAGATATGCAATTAGACTGTGTCTTTCCTTTGACTTTCACTCTTCATCAAAATGATCTAATTATGCGCCGGATGATAAGGTTGATGATTGAGAAGAGGTGAAAAAATTAAGATCGAAGTATGAAGGTGTAAGCACAGAAAGAGTAACATTTACTTTTTAAATCAAAGTTAATGCAACTTTGCATATATAATTATTTTTATTTGATAAGACGATGCTGCCTTGAGGAAGAAAAAAAAGTAAGCTTAGAAATAAATTAATTGTATTCGTGGACTCATGCACTACAAGTCTGCAACTAGTTTCGTTAGGCTGTAGAATTTCTTCTTATTTTATAATTCATTGGTTGAAAAGAATAATATGTTAAGAATTTTTTTTATTTACCTGTCTCTTCTACGGTTCAGAAGTAAACATCGACCGTAATGTTAGGGTTCATGAAGAAGGAGAATAATGGAGGAACATTGGTGGTGGTGACAAAGGAAACTTAAAAATAAACAATAAAAAAACAATTTGTGGAAGCGGAAGAGGAAAAAAGACGACAAACATGAAATTGAGAGAGAGAGGGGTGAGCGCAGACCTAGAGAGAGAAGACAGGAAAGGAAAAGCGATGAAAAAAATTAGGATTATATTGAGGGATTAAGAGCCATTAGATTTAAAATTAATTTAATGGTGATTAAGTTAGTAGTAAAAGTAGTAAATATTTTTAGTAGTAACTATAACCCTTCCCAAAATTTAATATCAAATATGTTTTCTTTTAATATCACTATTGATTTTTAAATAAAAAATGAGTTATTAATATACATACATAATGTTAAATTTAACTTTCATGTATCATAAGTGTAAAATATTTTACCTTCACATTTCAAATTTCATATCATTATTAATAAAATTAAATAAAGTAATAAAACATGATTCCTTACTCACAATATACTGTGCATATTTTAAAGAAAAAAATTACATAAAAAATGAGAAACGAAGGCACAAAAAAAAAAAAAAAAAACAGAGGTAAGAAAATAAAAATAAACGAAACAAAGCGAAGAAGAGATTGAGGTGGTGGTGGAGCATCATCAACATGCATGCGATGCTGAGAATCTTTGTTGGAGGAGACCATCAGGTTGAAGTGCTTCAAGGACTCGTCCAAATCGGTCACTCCCATGACTCCACGGTTAACAAATCTTCCGCAGAGCCCTCCATGGAGAAATTGGAAGAGAAGAAAGCGGAGAAGCAGAAGGACGACGACTTAAATGTCGGAGAAGATAGTGGAGTAGGAGTTGCGCGACGTCGTCTCTCACTGAGCAAGGAGGTGGTGGTTGAAATCAGGTATTAGGGTTTTTGTGTTAAAAAATCCATTTATACGATGGGTTTCAGGTCAAATTTTAAAGTCCATGGGTTTTTAACCATTTTCTTGAAATCGTTAAACTCGTAAGAGTTTATGAGTTTGCCAAAAAACACGGCGTATCTACCGTTTTTGTGCCAAAAGCGAGTTTACAATGAAATGAGAAAGTTGAGGGTGAACATAGGCGTAAACTTGTCCGAGTTTGACAACCATGATGAGAATGATGGTGAATATTGAAATTCACCTGTCCATATAAAGTTGCATTAACAACTTTGGTGTGCATATCAGCAGTGCCATAGATGAGATAACCTCCTTTTTCCATTGAGATGTTTGCTTTTTGGATATGAGGGGAGTTGTTATTACCATTTTTCTGAATAGTATATTCAACTTGTAGCAAATTGAAAAATATTTGATACTCGTAATCCCAACAAAATTAATAGATTTTGGAATTCAATTGACATTGAAAAGTGTAGTTAAAAATTAATTGTATCTTCTTAAGTTATTTACCTTGCTCGTGGATTGTTTTGGAGCCATTCGACATGACTTTGTCGCTTGAATCAAGTATATAAACCTTAACAGGGACTTGGAATTTGTCCCAATCAACCCACCTTATTTCGTATCTTAGGGAAAACCTTCTAGTTGAGACTTGAAGTCCCTCTCTCAATTTGCACTTTAACTTGTTATGGCAACAAAAGATTCCTCTCTTATAAGCTGGGTTTAATGGTTTGCCATCAACACCCTCTATGGTACTAAAGAAATCCTTTGTGATATTCATAAGGTTGCATATGTATTCAGAACAACCTTTTCTATCTTGTACGCCACATGTATAAATGGCCATGATATTGAAGAACCATTTCTCTTCAAACCCATTAAGAATTTTTGCTGGGTTACCTACTAGCAAAAGGATCTGGAATGTTTGACGTTGTTCCTTGTGATTCACTTCCCAAGCCCCAATAATGTGGAAGATTACTACCATGGCATGTGCCTTGGTTTCTGATGAAAATGGATCTTTCAAAAACACTCTTAGTTGATTTTGGGTTTTCAAAATATCTAAAGCAAACCAATGATGGAGGTAAGTTTCATACAAAGGTACACGATTCCCTTCTTCATCAATTAGTTCAGCATCGGAACTATTGATACCAACATAACCTCATGGAAAATGATCATCTGCCATTACTGTCTCCACAACTTATCCTGGTTCCATTTAAAACTTTTTAGACACAAAAGTTGCTAACTTGATGTGTCTTTTGGGATCTCATAGTATGACTTTGACTTTTTTTAGACTCATTAATTAACAGATTAGTTTTCTTCAAAGATGTCTTGAGAAGACTTTTGGATTCCACATAGGAGTATCCTGTGCTCATAAAAACACTAGTATTGAAGAAGAAAGTTTCAACGCTTTAAACATAAACCTCTTGTTCACTTGTGCATATGTAAACCATTAATAATTAACACTTTTTTTTTTTTGAGTATCCAATTATCACGTTTTTTTTTTTTTTTTTTTTGGTAAATTATCACGTATTTTACTTACGAATAAAGTTTAAATTCTAATGTTATTTTTTCATGTAAGCTTATAATAAACAATTCAAGATTCAAACATAGATGTGCTAAAAAATTGGATGACAAGAATTGCATAGAAGATGAGGGAATGACCATGTTAGAGATTTCGCCTTTGCCGAAAGTCCAAGCAATTTTTGAAATTTTAAAATAATGGTTGGAGATAAAATATTTGTGGGTAGATATGGAGTTATTTATAGTAGAAATTGGCAATATCATATCTTGCGTAACTTGATGCCAATTCAACATAAACTTGATTTTACAGGCAAGGGGTATGCGACTCTGCAAGCCGTTGTGCAACTCTCGATAGTTATTTATAGGAGAGGAACAACAACTTGATGACAGTTGAGTGTTTATCTCAACAAAAATCATCTGTATATGTTAGATTTTATTTTTCCTTTTCTTTTTTTTGTTGTTCCTGTTAGAGTTCTAACAAAAAACTATAAAATCATATGAAGGGAAATGTTATCCCATAAAAATAATTCAATGACAGAGTCACAGAGCCAGAGAAAAACAATGCCAGATTTTCTAGAACTTTTTTTTTTTTTTTTTGGGTAAACTTTCTAGATCTTTTTGCTTTCAGTGAGTTTCAACACACCAAACAAATTTTCGCTGATAATTTCAACATGTTGTTTTTCCTTTCAAACGAATGAACAGATCTTTTCATAAATTTTTTACCTAGACAATATAATCATCCAATTAAATATTTTTTTTATAAAGATAAAATTTAGATTTAAAATATCTTTTTACCAAATATTTTGTTCAACTTTTTCAAAAAAACTTCACTAGTTGGGTTCAAATTTTTTGGTAAATTTTATTCGAATTAATGTATTCGTTTATTCGAAAAAACCTTTGAAGTTCAAAAAAATATTCATATATTCGAAAAAAAGAAGATTGATTTATAGTTCTTCTTTTGGCTTTTCCTCACCTACCACATCTAAGAATTGCGTTGATTATGGTTAGAGCTTATGCATGTGTTTTCCGTCTCATAGCAAACAAAACTTTCTTGACAAGGGAATCTATTGTATAGATATGAATTGTCAAATAATTTCCCTTTAGCCAAATTATGATAACTGCATGCACCTTTATCTCTTTGCAAAATTTCTCTATCCTCTACCCAAATTATGTTTATGCCATTTACTCATTAATTAAATTAAAATGAACACTAACTTTATACAAAGGACACAAGGTGGTCTTATATTCACCCACTAGGCTCATGTCAAAAAGTTTCCCTTCATGATTTAATGAAAAACAGTCATAATGTGTGCACATACGGCAAAAGGTTTCATACTTGGCCTCATCATAAATCACAATTAGAACTAAAACAAACAAAAGTCATAGCAGTTTTATACTATCAAATCCACAAAGTTTGTTCTATGTACTACTATATTAACTCATCTTCTTAAGAAATAAACTTCAATGGATGTCCAATAATAATACAATAATGTCTTCGTCAACGACAAATCTTATATTTCAATATAATGATTCATACATGCATGTAAGGATAAATTTGAAAATAAGATGCTTTGAGAAACTTATACCTCATTGAATTCGTAATTTCAATAGTCAATAATTACATTAATTAATTATCAAAGAGATAAGGTACTACACAAATGACCGGTGTAATTCCTTCGTCAAGTGATGTATCATAAGATTAGTATTAGAATGCTCTATAAATACTTTATGTTTCTGAATCTCTTTTATAATGGCAAAGTATTTAAATTTTGTATGCAAGCACCTTTTGAATATTTGTCACTTTTAGAAAGCAATAATAAAAAAATTGTTTATACTTTAAAAAATCGTGTTTTGGGGGGTGTCAAAACATTACTGCAGATGTATTTTATTAATTATATATGTGCCAAAACTTTGTCAACAAGCTAATTACGTTTCTAAAGGATCGGAGCTGTGTTTGCTACGACGGCTAATATGTAATACAGGGGTTACTATTTTTCTTATCTACATGATTCCCATACTTACGGTAAAAAACTTAGATTTAACAAATAAAATAATAATAATAAAAAAAAATATTTAACTAATTTGGCCATAAAAAGGAAATTATGCCCATAATTTGGCCATAACAGACGATTTTTGTTGAAATAAACTCTCAGCTGCTGTCGTCAACTTGATATGCCCATAAATAGCGCTCTATAGAATTGTTGAATGGCTAGCATAAGTTCAAGCATCTAGAAACCACTTTCAGATAAATTCAAAACAATTGAGACTCAACAGAAACAAGCATCTAGAATCTGTGTTGAATTGGCATTAAGTTACACAGCTAATTCATTGTCAAACAATCTACTATAAAAGCAATAAACTAGAACTCCTTATCTACACAAAAGTAATCTCCACCCATTATATTAAAATTTCAAAAATTTGTTCCACCTCCGACAAAGACCTTATGTCCACAATGATCATCCCCTCATCTTGTAGTCATGTGGTATGCGATTTTTTTTTCCAAGTTCATACACTTTGACTTCTTCAAACTAAATGTGCCTGCCCTTTAAATAGATAATATTGCATAAAAGAATAACATTACAAACATTAATTATTCATAACTAAACATGTAATATTGATGCTTTGCATACAGGTAAACACGAGGTTTATCTCTAAAGCGTTGATACTTCCATTATCAATGCTAGTTTTGCTATCTAGCACAACATACTCATTTCAGGAGAAAACTTGGTTAAATATTGAGTCTCCAAAAGGGCATAATGGAGTCAAGTCAGCTACTTTTGTGTCTACAAAGTTTGAAATGGGACCGGGATCAATTGCATCGAAAGGTTTTTATGATATTGAGTTTCCAAAAGGCCATGTTGGAATCAAGAGTGTCGATGCTGAACTAATTGATGAAGAAGGGAATTCTGTGCCTTTGTATGATACTTACCTTCACCATTTTTTTATCATAAGATACTTTGAAAATATTACCTTGTCAAAGAATCCTAAGGCTCGTCTGAGTCCTCTGGAAGGTTTCATTTTCAAGAGAAACGAAGGCCCATGCTACGATTATGTTCTTCCATTTTATTGGGGCATGGGAGGTGAATCACGAAGAACATCCTCAAACATTCCAGATCCTTTTGCGATAGAAATAGGTAACCCTGCAGAAATTCCCGATGGATACGAAGAGAAATGGCTATTAAACATAATGGCAATTGATACACGTGGTGCACTCGATAGGGAAGGTTGTTCTGAATGTAGATGTGACTTGTTTAATCTCCCAAAGGACTTTTATAATGTCACAAGAGGCACTTATGGCGAACCATTGACCAAGGATTATAAGGGTGGAATGTTTTGTTGCCAAGACAAATTCCAATGCAAATTGAGAGAGGGTTTTCAAGGCCCAAGGAGAAACCTTTCCCTGAGATACAAAATAAGGTGGGTTGATTGGGACCAACACCAAATTCCTGTGAAGATTTATGTACTTGATTCAACCGATCAAGTCAGATCAAACGGTTCCAAAGTAGTCCATGAGTGCCAGGTAAATTAATAAATTATTCATGAAGTAGACTTTTCAATCTCAACTAAATTCAAAATCAAAAAGTTAGTCTATTCTTTCTTCGAAGCAAGCACTCAACAACAAATATCGATTAACTTATTACAGGTAGAATATACTGTTCCCGCGAATGGTAGTAATGACTCTCCTCATGTCCAGAAAGCAAACATCCCAATGGAAAAAGGTGGTTATCTCATCTATGCCGGTGCTCATATGCATTCAGGTGCTATTAATGCAACTTTATACGGACAGGTAATTAATGTTCATTATTTTGTATCATTTTCAAATAGTCTTTAACATTTGTTGTAGACTATGCTTTATTAAGCTTTGTGTGCTGGATTTGTTTCTTTAAGTTATAATTTAGCTTGACTCATACTATTGTAATTAAGAAGTCAAATATAAGTATTACAATGCATCTTTACTTATACAATTTGGTGTTTTCCTTTAATTTAGGACGGAAGAATTTTATGTACCTCAAAACCAAAATATGGAAAGGGAAATAAAGCAGGAAATGAGAAAGGTTACGCGGTTGAAATGTCCGTTTGTTATCCAAAACCAGGTTCTACCAAGATTAAGGATGGTGAAACTTTGACTTTTGAATCCAGATACAAAAGTGGCTTTCGAACAGGAGTTATGGGACAGTTCAACATCTATTTGGCAGAGCGATTACCGCTCTCGGCATAGACATATCTTGCTTGATTGATGTGTTTCTTTACCGCAAATGATATTAAATGTTAAATGTAGTCAACCATTTAAAAATTTCAAGTGTGTCGGTGGTATAAATGTGTGGAATGAGGGGTAGCCATCGGACGAAGGTGTGGGATGAAGTACTGGTAGGAATGAGTATTAACTTTTATTTCATACTTTGTATTTGAATTCATTGAGAAAATTATTCCATTGAAACACGTTTTATTCTCTAACGGGCTTAAAGTCCGTCAAGAAATCCATGGGCTCAGGCCGGAAAAAATTCTAGCTTAATTCGTCAAACAAAAACTTCGATAGTCTCTACTCTCTATATTGATGGAACAAATTTTGTCTGTTTTTTCGTCGGAAAGAAAATAACACACTCTCTCCTAAATTGACATTACTGTACAAAATATGACAAAATATAATAACGGATGAAAGGATTATCAACAAAATATATTTAGATTTATCAATATTTGCATTAACCTGATTGTTGAAATAACGTTGCAACTCTAGCATATAAATCTCTAAGTTTTCTAGAAGAAAATTAAAATATATACCTTGCCCATACGAAACGATATGTTGGACTTAGCACTGATATCCAAAAGACTCTAATGATTAAATTGAAGGAGAAGGATCAAAAGATAACTCTGTAAGTATACCTGCAAAAATATAATTATGATTGAGCTGAGTAGTAATGCAACTCAATGAGTAAACAATATGATCTGATTACAAAATAAAAATAAAAATAGGATCTATAGCAAGCAAAACGTGGCAAAATTTCAAATTAATGCTTAAGTCAAATTATAAAAATGAGAAATCCCGAAATCCCAAATCAATTTATATATAAAAGAAGAATTAATATCTTATTAAAAAAGTATTAATTAAACTAATTCATATAATCCAGAAAATCAAACTTTACCATAATAATATAGGGAGATATTATACTTATTACTGAAAAGTTTTATAACCGTTAGATTAGTGGAAATCAACGATTATTAGTTTAATAGTAAGAGTTATAAAATTGTTTAATAGTAAGTATAACCGCCCCCAATAATATATATATTATCATTTTTTCAAAACTAACACTTAATCAAATATCTTGGTAATGAAATCAAAAAGTAAGGTAGAAAAGTAGACTTTCAATCCAAATCAATTCATAAAATTCATAAATTTTTATTTTAATAAAATAATATACATACCTTGAACCGGGGTGTAACACCTCGTGTATACCCGGTTTGTTAACATGTCATCGCATTAAGCTACGCTTAATTAAAATGCTGAATAACTTTTTCTTTTATTCAATTATGACGTCATTATACTTAACCAAGTTGATTAATTAATCATTTTCATAAAAACATCGTCTGTGTGTAAATTGCATGACAACTAACTGAAATACCTCAATATATATAAAATAAAGGTGAGTATCTAAGTCACGGGACTACAACACGTAGCCCGGATAATATCCTGATATATTATTACAACTCCAGTCTAAAAGCACAAAGTCAAGTCAATGTGGCATGGACAATCCCCATGCTCACCAAATAAGGCAACATAGCCAAAGAGTCTCAACACAAATAACCATAACATGAAGCTAAAAGCATAATAGCAATTCAAATGGCTGCATCAAATATAACAACAGTATCGACATACACCAATCAACTAAGCTCCGGCCTCCTGCCGCCTAAGGTATCAGCCCCAGCATTCCCTGAACCCGAAATGGTGCCCCAAACGTGGGGTGAGATATCTAAAAAGAAATCTCAGTAAGACAAGGGATCCTCAAGGATCTTCCACCCCAAGCTCACTTACAAGTGCAATATAAGTTCAAAAATAGTTACACAGTATAAGTTCCAAAATAGTGCAATGCAACAGATAATCATGTCAAGTGTGTTTTAACTATTCTACTGATCAGAGAAATGCACGAATACGTCTATTACCCACACAGTGTCAGCCTTTGTTGTACCCGCCACAAGACCACCCCTTGGCTTCCTGTCTAGGCGTAACACCACATACATATTATAAGACATTGCACTTAATAGCTCCATAGCATTTTAATAAACAATACATGAAATCCACATCATGCATATAAACCATCCCCCCACGGGACATGATGGAACCAACAATGGCAAAGCCGAGGACACGAAAGCTTACCTTGCAAGCGAACTATCCAATGCCAAGAGTCCACACAGCTCAAGGTCCACACACAGCAGAATCACAATCTGTTTTGGACCAGCAATCATATCAATAACCATAGCTCATAGCATAAACATAAAGACAACGCTTCTCTTTTACATTTTACGTCTTTAGACTTCTCACAAAACCTCAAGCCCTTAATCACTTGATTTTGACTTAGTTTAATTATTACAGAAGTCCCACTTCATCAATCTAGGGTCCACAAACCCTTACAAGCCTTCTGTATGAGCAGTGCAACTACTGTTCTTCGAAAACCCAGAATATCCGGATATTTGTCGGGGCAATATCCGGATATCACAAGACCCCATATCCGGATATCAATATCTAGATATCCATATCCGGATATTTCGCGACAGAATGCAGTTCTGCATTTCGCGAGATATCCTTCCTAAAGATGATTCTTTTCACGATTACAGAAGCTTAAACATGCATTTCTAGGTGTGTTTAATATTACCCAACCTTAGGTCATCATCTTAATTCATTACATGTATCAAGGTTTCATTTTTAGCTTAAGAAACTCAAGAACAAAGGTGATGATCACACCACAAGCTCAAAACAACAAAGAATGATGCTCTTGGAGCTCACTTGAAGCTCCCAAAGTCCAGCACACACAAGGACACGAAAATGCCACACCAAGAAGGGTCTTTTCTTCACAAAGATAGCATCTTGGAGCCTAAAGTGTCATGACAATGGCCTCACCCAACCAAACACTCAAACTCAGCTTAAACTTCAACAAAACAGTAGCTTGCCTTCTCAGAATAAGGTCTTCCTCACACCCCCAAGGTTGTTCTCAAGTGTCTAGAGGCTTAGAGGTGAAGAATCCATCATAAAAATGGTATCTTGAGTAGTTTCTATGGAGGAAAGGCAATGGAATAGTGCAAGGAAGGGTGGCAGCAGGCTCAGCTCTAGGGGTCAGAACTCACGTAGATGCTAAAGGTTTATGACCTAGGGCATTGTGCCCAAGCCTATTTATAGCCCACTTAACAATAAATACAATGTATCAGCCTTCATTGCTACGCTTATCGTTTTAATCCTAAACTTGAGATTCTGAACCTACTCATTTTTCTAAGATTTATCATATTTTTATTTTATTTTTCGCAGCACCTTTCCGGTACGCGCTTTTCAATAACCAGTATCAGTTCTAGCACCAGTTCTAATTATTTTAACTTGAAGCTCATTTTACAAGTCCTATATATTATTCTAGGAATATTCATGTAGTTAATATAATTTTTCGAGATACTTCATTGATACGCATTTATACCGAGTAGTAGAACCGGTATATGCACATTTCGTGAGAAAAGCAACTTTCAGCATTATTACTCACTTGCTATAATTATTAAAGCCTCATAATAATTATTATAGTCAATCATGGAATTATTTCTTAATTCTCACATTTAATTAATTAATTTCCTTAATTAACGGTGTGGGTTCTTACACGCGGCATACTCAAACAGAAATGAAACATATCAATTAAGGGTTCTGTGATTGATTAGGCTCCCTGCTTGTAAAAATAATGTGATCACCAATACTAGACTCATCGCCTAAAAATATAATCATAACAATAAGCTTCCCCTTGTAAATAAATCATGATACACAAGTCTAGGATCGACGGCTATTAGCATACAATATTCTAATTACGTCATACCCTAAAACCAATTTAAAGATTATAAAACATAATATATATATATATATATATATATATATATATATATATATATATATATATATATCGTAATCAATCATAAGCTTATACGGTTTTATAAATAAGTTTATCAATGTTGGAGTACTTCCCAAATATTCAATTGCAAAATTCATAATTTTTATTATGTTTCTTAATTTAATCAGAACAATGTCAAATGTTATATAATCAATAAAGTGGCAATATAAATAATTCCAAAAATTATATATTTTTCTAAAACATTGAAATAAAAATATATTTCCTTTTAAATGCTCAAATATAAATATATTACGGTTTTCATAATTTCATTCCAAACCATTTATCAAAAATCAGGAAAAAAATTTTAAGCAAAGCAAACCACATAATTACGTTTTATGCCACCTCGTCCCTTAAAAGCATTTGAGTATCAAAGCACTCCATATTTTCATTTATAGAGCTATTGCATAATAGAACATTAAATTACGTTACAAATAATAATCATGAAAAATAATAATCATCAACTGATTCAAGCCGCGGTGACCGAACCGAAAAACCAAAAACTGAAAATCGAAAAATCATAAATTTTAATTGGATTGGATCGGTTTTTGGATTGGTTGATAAAAATCGATTCAATCCAAACCGATCCAATATATTAATTTCTCTCTACATTCTTGGGCCTTTTCCCAATCATAGCCCAAAAATTTATAAACCCAACATGTTGAGATACCAACTCAGCTGCACGTAATTAGTTATTCTGTTTCATTCTTTTCTGTTAGTTATTTTATTTACTGCCTGGGCCCATTTGTCAATTGGTCTTATTTTTCTACTGGCCTTTTCTTTTCAGTTAGCAGTAGGGGATACTATAAGTAACTATCTTGAATGTAAAAATAACTTCACTTTTCATTTTGTTCAATAATGAATATAGATTCAGATTGTAAGACAACATCCATTAACCTATCAACTAAATTCAAGAAAAAAAACCTACCCACATCTCATCAACAAAATTTCATCTGTGTAGGCCTTTGATGGGACGAAATTTCGTTCCCATCTAAGCCCATTTTGATGGCAAAATACCATATATTCCCTCATCGATGAGCAACTTTAGCATTAAAAATACTTGTTTTATATCTTTATGACAAAAACACAGTGGGGGAACGGATGATGACGTAAACCTTTGGAAATTATATAAAAAGGGGAACGGATCGAGAACATTTAATACGCCTGCTCCTCTCATTTAATATCTCTGACCACTTTGCAGGAAAGATTGAAAAGAAGTTTCAATAAAGCATAAGCGGTGTAGCAATTAAGCACGAAGAAATGTGTACAGCAGAGAATAAAGAATCTCATTGGCTAATAGGAAAGAAAGACATGGGGACTGCAAAGAAATAACAAATCTCAACAATAAGTGTCCCATCCAAGCAAGTTGCAAGCCTCCAAACACTATTGCCACCGCCTCGTCCATGCAGTCAAGAAAACAACTCCAAAGGAATTACCCATTTTGCCATTCACTCTTCTACCTATAAATAGGATGTCCCAACACGAAGACAATCATCAAATTCCTTAAGAAGAGATCACTTACTTTATTTTGCAGTTTTACTTTTGTATAGTTTTAGCTGTAGTTAAGTGACAACACTCCTTCTATATTCTGTAACACCCACTCGAGTCTCCTCACGAGCAACAACCATCTTCTCCACTTTTCATTTTTGTTGTAACCTAACTTGTTTTCATTTTAATATGAGTGTTATTTCTCTCCTTTTCACTCGTTATCTCTAAACTGAATCTCGGGTCTATGGATTTCAGTTTAGAATAATTATATTTAAAGTAACAGCCATGAGCTAAACTATTTGTGGAACGGATAAGCTGTAAAGTTCTTAAAGAATTATTTTCAAAACTCTTGCACTGAAGCTTTTTGTATTTCTCTGGTTAAGTGAGCTATATTCATTGTGTATCAATGGAAATTGAACACAAACTAAGAGAGGAACTTCCTTAAGGAAGGGATTTCAGACAGCTTAGCCAGAGGGGGAAGGTAGTGTTGTGGAAAGAACACTGCTGGTTGTCTTAGGAATAAGGGGCCACCTCATTCATTTAAATGTTCTACCAAGTTCCTGTTGGAGTCAAGGGAGCCATAGGAATATGGAAGTAAAGAGACTGGGATAAAGGCATAAGTTTTAAGTCTTGGGGAGAGAAAATAACTATTTAAGAATGGAACATTGAATCTTTTCCTTATGTTAAAACTGTTTTTAAACCATCCACACTGTTGTCTCTTGATTATTGTTATTACTATTGTTATTTCTGCTTTATTCAATCTTGTGTCTATAAATCTGTAATGAATATTGTCGTACCTTCTCTCATCAAGAAGGATCACATATATAACGATGCGAGGAGCTGTATGCCATTAGACTGAACCTACTATTCTTGAGGAATGTTGTCAAGACAGTAGGGAACGTTTGACCAAACAGGTCATTCATTAACTTTTCTTTTCATTTTCATTCTTTCTAAAGTAGTTTAAGGCATGAATTAGAATTCTATCCTCGTGTGAACAATAATCTGGGCATTAATACACCCATTTATTACTTGATGCATGCACTTGCGCACTTGGGTTGAACTAAGAGAGGAATTGTGTTTTCTCTTAACGTACTAAGGAACGTTCTACAGCATATATATATTTTCCACCCAACAAGTTTTTGGCGCAGTTGCCGGGGATAGAAACACTAAATTTTCTCCTTATTACTATTTTTGGTACATACTCTATATATTTCTTTTTTTATCTTGTCACTGATTCTGTTGTTCATACTATCTGAGTTTTATCGTTTATGAGTGAAGAGTCTAAAACAGATATTCACCACTCAACTGAAATACCTGAGTTCTTCTTTGGGTAATAATATTGACATCATAATTTGATGTTTTAAAAGTTAGCTTCCGCAATTAAATAGATGTGCCATTACCATTTGTATGTTAATACATTGGGTGCACACGAGGTGTTACAGATGCAAATGGGTGTTTACTATGAAGCTTAAAGCAGATGGCAGCCTTGACAGATATAAAACAGGATTAGTTGCTAAGGGACACGCACAAAAATACAAGGTTGATTACCAAGATACATTTGCACCAGTAGCAAAACTAAACAGAATTCGTATTCTGATTTCTATAGCAGCTATCAGGGACTGGCCACTCAAGCAATTTGATGAAAAGAATGCATTTTTAAATTGAGACTTAGAAGAAGAAGTATATATGGAAATTCCACCAAGCGCCAAACATGCCAACTTGAAGGGAAATGAAGTGTGTGGATTAAAAAAAGCATTTTACGGTCTCAAGCAATCACCTAGAGCTTAGTTTGGCAGGTTCTCTCGAGTCGTGAAGATGTTTGGATACAAACAAAGTAATGCAGACCACATCCTATTCATAAAACATAATGGAGGAAAGGTAACAATGTTAATAGTGTATGTTGATGATATGGTTTTGACTGGTGATGATTTATTTGAAATGGATTTATTGGAAAGACATTTAGCAAATGAGTTTGAAATGAAAGATCTAGGATCATTAAAGTACTTTCTTGGAATTGAAATTGATAGATCAATTCAGGGAATTTTTCTGTCACAAAAAGTGCATTTTAGATCTACTTGCAAAAACATGAATGACAGCATGTAAACCAGCAGAAACACCAATTGAAATGAATCATGTATTGGGTTTATATCCTGATCAAGTATAGACTGATGTTGGAAGATATCAAAGGCTAGTAAGGAGGCTAATTTATTTACCATATACTAGGCCATACATTGCTTATGCAGTTAGTGTTGTGAGCATATTTACGCACAACCCAAGTGAGGATCATATGGCTGATGTGTATTGAATATTGAGGTATTTAAAAGGGTGTCCAGGGAAAGGTTTGCTTTACTCAAAAAATAATAGTCCTGGAATTAAAGGCTACACAGACCAGATCGGGGTGGAGATAAAACTACCAGACAGTCAACTTAGGGATATTTTACTTTTGTTGAAGGCAATCTTGGAAGAGTAAGAAGCAGAAAGTTGTGGCTAGATCGAGTGCATAAGCAGAGTTTAGAGGAATGGCACATGGAGTGTGTGAATTGTTGTGGATTAAGAGCATCCTACAAGACTTAGGAATCTGCTACAATCAGCCTATGGAGTTACATTGTGATTATAATGCTGGTATTGAAATTGCCCATAATCCAGTTCAACATGATAGAACCAAGCATGTAGAAGTGGATAGGCACTTTATCAAGGAAAAGCTAGATCAAAAAATTATTCAATTTCCCTACATCAAATCTGAAGATCAGTTAGCTGACATCTTGACAAAGGTTGCATCAGGAAAAGTGTTTGAAGAAGCGATTAGCAAGTTGGGCATGATTGATATCTATGCACCAACTTAAGGGGGAGTGTTGAAATGAGATAATATTTGTTGAGTTGTACAGTTGTTGGAATTTTAATCATTGATTACACAATTACATGATCATAGGAGATTTATATTAAATAGATTAATTTTCTTATTTGCAGTTGATTGACATAATCATAGGAGTTTTGTATTATATAGAAATAGTAACGGGTTATTTCATTTCCTTATTCATAGCTTATTGACAGCTAATTTATAATAGACCTAGAGTCCTCATTTATGTATATAATCACCCCAATAGACGAAGAATAAACATGTAGAAATATTCATAATATGGCACCTTTGTTTTGACGATATATATATATATATATATATATATATATATATATATATATATATATATCCTTCCAAAAAGATTACAGCTAAACATATATATACATTATATACATCCATATATTCCCAGCCATTAGCATCCATAGATGCTCCCAAAAAGAATTAACATTTACAACCACTAGAGACTCCCTTGAAGATTAACATCACCATATCCGTAAGCTTCCGAAAAGATTAGTAATGAACATTGCAAGTTACCTCACTCGCCAAAGCATCCTCTTTCCTTGCTTTTTTCTTACCTCTTTTTGCAGCAGTAATAGACACAGGAGAATGTGGTGTGGCTTCTTCGGTGGCAGTCTAAGTCATTGGAGGTTCCCAATTGGGTGTTGGTTTAGTGTCCCCAAAATGATCACACAAATCGTCTAATGCAGTCCCAATATCAGCACATTGTGCATCTTCTCTTTCCATCTCTAGGGCTGCATCTTCTGGACCCTTAGCCTGATATCCTGTTTCTACAACCTTGCCAAATATTGGACCCAATGCTTCGAATTATGGGAATGACTTCTTATATAGGCCCTTTGCATTGGGATGCATCTGAAAAAAAAATTAATGTGATTAAAATTTGTACATATATAAAGAAAGAAGATGAAAGTAATTGACTTGTCTTGGAGATAGTATATTTGACCTTCACCCATTCAATGTAAATTTCTTTCTCAACATGAATCATTTTATCCCTATCATTACATCAGAAGCCGCTACCGCCAGTGGGCCCGATCATTTCAGAAATGGCATTGTAGTGTTTTTTGAGCAGTTTGATATTGATTTGGACATTGAAACTTGAAACTTAAAATTTACTTTGATTAACTTTTGGTACTTAAGGGATTTTGGTAGGCTTCGCCCACTTTTTCTTCATCATGACATCAGTAGTAAATGACCCACCATAGGAGAGTTTGCATGTTGTACCAAAAAAAGATTGGAATTTCTCTGACCACTGATCGGACCTCAGAGAAGAATGTGTTAAGAATGGTACTAGGGAGCCCAAAACCCTTTGCAAGAGATACGTCCATGGGCTAAGCGATAAATCAAAATAAGTGGGCCGACACTACATCTCAACCCAAAACCTTAAGGCTGTAGGTTTATGGGCCTTTTTGCACTAATATGGTCATCAGTTGGTCTATGTCTAGTCGATGTGGTACTTCTTTACAACTCATACTTGAATGTCTCTGTAGTTTCTTGTGTCAGTTAGAATATTGAAGAGTTAATTTTCTCTTCAATATTCTAACTGACACAAGAAACTAAAGAGACACTTCAACAGAATGGAGGGAATGTATAATAACTAAGGTATCTTAGTTCTTCCATGGTTCTTTCCTTCATGAAGGCGTGCACATCAAAGCCTTTTGATGATTTCGTCAGTTTAGATTGCATAACATATAACATCTATTCCTTTTTTCAAAAAAGAAATGATAACTACATGGTGCCATCTTCTATGAAATGCGATTTCAAAAGCTGATTTTGCAGTTTCATTAATCTACCATATGCACAATCTTTTTAAGCATCTTCTCTAACAAATATGAAACCTAGTAGCTACAACAGGCTAGAATGGAATGGAAATAACACAAGTTTACCTGTCATATATATAGCAACTAATTAGTACAAACTCTATTTTACTTCACGCTGAATCTTTCATGTTTTTTTCTAAAGAACAAAAAAGTAACTGATTACACTGACATGCACAAGAGAAAAACACTTATTTGAACTTCCTTCACAAGAGAGATGCACATTCGCCATTCCAATAAGGCAGAATATTTTGTATGGAAACTTGACATGTAAAACTATCTCAATTTAAAAGAACTTTTTAGAGAATAATCCCCTTTTGAGTTCCCTTCTCTTTTTCTCTGACAATATGCTTTTATATGATCAGATAAATTTCACCTTTTATTTTTGTTTTACATTACAATTCAACATGTAAAAAATCCTAAACTACCATAATTATACCAGTGAATTAAATGACTTAGTCTGTATGACATACTCTATTAAGTCTGGATGTCTCTCGTTACAATATTACCTACACACAAAAAAAACTTTCCTCATTTTTTCTTTTACATTGGGAATTGATGCAAATGGAAAGAGAGTTGAAGTTCATCACATATCCGACATTTCTTGGTTAGTGCCTTCTGTTATCTAAGTGGCTACCAAGAATGTAAGTAAGAAGCTGGAAATAACCCTAGATGGGGGTGAATAGGGTTATCTAGTTTTTCTGCAATTTTACAATTACAAAGAAACAACTA
The DNA here is from genome assembly GCA_032173675.1 of Gastrolobium villosum. Classification (NCBI taxonomy): domain Eukaryota; kingdom Viridiplantae; phylum Streptophyta; class Magnoliopsida; order Fabales; family Fabaceae; genus Gastrolobium; species Gastrolobium villosum. The sequence goes on along the minus strand of JAVKPL010013553.1, from coordinate 43,327 downwards.
CACCAAGTGCCAACTTGGTTTGCTTACACCACTTTATTACTTAGATTAAAAAAGAAAAATAACTATGATAGTCAGAATTAATCAAGTATAGTGGCAGTATGTAAACACTTGAGTTTCAGAAATTTCTCAACGTAAAAGATATAAGCAGTAGTGGTAACTCGGTCCAATTTAAAAGAAAATATCAGAGTTGTCAATTAAGCAGAAGCAACAAATTTTGATTTCATCTTAAAAGTATCAAACATGTAATATAACAAAGAGTATAGAAAATAGAAGATGACACAGGTATTTATCCTGGTTCACACCTCTAAATTCAAAGAGGTGTTACATCCAGTCCCAAGGCAACATGCTCTTGGATTTTCTTCCACTAAAAAAAACTACAATATTCAATTACAACTTATTTGCAAACCAGAAAATAAACTCTCACAAAATATACAAGTTGATTCCAACCAAACCAACTTCAAACACCTATGGTCTTGAGTATCCCACTCAAGCCTAGATAACTCTTTGCCTAAGCCTTACCTCACACCAAGGTAAGCTAGGACTTTCATTACTCACTTGCCTAAGCTCAAATGGAGTAGTAGGTCTTCCCTTAGTGCTTGTTATACACACCTAGTACAACTCAAGCAACCAACTTAACAAGGCTGTTCAAGCCTTAGCAAAACAGAAACTGATTCTTAAAGAGCTTATGATAAGATCAATCAACAAAGTTATGTCTCTAGCTTGCTCACTAGAATGATGCAAAATGTCAGATCATATGCAATAGATTAAGCTTAACAAACATTACTAAAATATTAAGCCATAAATCTAATTCACGGTATCTATACCATTTAACACTTGTCAATCAATATAGATTTTGCAAACCAAACAGAATATTTATTTGTCAAACAGCAAATTAGTCACCAAAAAAAAAATTACATCTCATGTATAAATTTCAAAACAGCATTACTGCAGTAAAAAAATTGATTTAATCAACAAATAAAGTTTTAAAAAAATGGAGATGTAACTCAGTCAATGATATACCAGAGAGACAAAAAAAAAATTTAACAAAGATATAAAAAAATCAGCTTAGGACAAATATCATCAAGAAACATACATGAAAAAAAAATTCTTCAACTAACTCAGGCTTGCAAGATGTTTTCAGCAGACACAAAAAGTTTAAACTTAGAATTACTGAAAAACTAGTCGGATAAGATTTTCCAAACGATTTGATTAGATTTCACCTGGGAGCTTGAAGCGATCAAACATATGACAATGATTGATTCAGATTTATTTTCAAAAGAAATATCCTTCCTTGTTTGAATCAACCTGCCTCAAAACAAATCTTTAAGAAAAAGAAAATAGATCATCACTTGATTTGCCCACTTCGCATTAATCTTGATCTTGATGCCATCACTATGTCGCGCGGTTGATCGCTTTCAAACCTCTCCTATTTCTATTGATTCAGAGAAAGATTCATGTGGATCTCTAGATGAATCACTTGAATGCTCTCATGAATTTTTACTCTCTCTCATAATCTTCTTCTTGCTCAGAGTGTTTCTTTTCTCTCGATCGCTTCTTTAGGGTTCTCGCTTTTTCTTTTCTTTCCTCTTTTTTTATTAGATATAGAGAGTTGTTTTAGATATAATGCCCCTTAAAAAAATATCATTATCGTTTAAAAAAAATGAAGGGTTGTGATAAACTACAAACGATAATTCACAGGTAAAAGATATAAGGGTAATAAAGACAAAAAAAATTATCAAGTTAGCACACAAAATTCAGCATTTTACCAAAAAAGAAATTCGGCTTTTCTTTTCTTATCATTATTATTATTTTTAAATTTCACACTATGTTATCTATGAAATGCAGTCTTAAGCAAGCTTTTGATATAAATTTTATTGATTAAAATTCACAAGGCTCCAAGAAAAATATCTTCACCTTCGAAACTTGCTTTGAGTATATCTTGCTGCAGTTTACTTGTCATTATGTGATTTAACATAAAGATCTAGAAGATGAGGTCTATTTCAAATTCAATTTTCATCATCAAAATATAATGTTTTTCATTCTCCCCCTTTTTGATGATCCAATTAATTTGAGATAGGAGTTAGTACTATAAAATATATGAGCTACTCCCCCTAAATCTATGCATTTTTCTTCTCCCCCTTTGTCATACATCAAAAAAAGATTAAACATAGCAGAATTTTAATATCATACAGCTAACAAAAGACTACATAATGGCATATCATGACAAGTTATTGCATGCACATGTGAATGTCATGCAGTGGGATCATATAATCCTAGTTCCATTCTAAGTTTGACAAAATTTTCTCTATGCAAAGGTTTAGTGAAGATGTCAGCTAATTGCTTTGTAGTTTCAATGAATTCAATGCTAACATCACCATTATTAACATGATCACGAATAAAATGGTGCCTAGAGCTGTCAAAACGGGCCAGCCCGGCCCGTTAGGCCCTAGCCCACACGGGCCAGGGCCAAAAGGCCCGCATATTAAACAGCCCGCATGGGCCAAAAAATCATATAACCCTACGGGTTAGGGCCAGCCCGCGGGCCAAAAAAATCTTTTTCTTCTTTAGATTATAGCTGCTGTAATCTAAAATGTAACATGAGTATCAAGATAAACAACATGGAATATAGTCAGTGCTTTAGATTATTTTTTGTTCATGTTTTTTTCTTCTTTAGATTATTGATATGACTCATGAGTATTCTGAAATGTAACATTTAAATGAGTATTCATCTCTCTGTGTTACAGAGAATTTAGTCCAATGAATCAGAAATATCTAGAAATCAGATTCTATGCTCTCTCCCTCTCTAATTTCTCTAGTCTTCACCCCAATCACTTCAACATTAATTCAGCAAAGACATTTTATTTAACACATTTAGCGTATTCATGCATATAGCCTAGTTGACTTTTTTCCAATAAACATAAACCAAGCAAGCTTTTTATCACTATAGTATTAAATTTATTGCAAAGTAATAATAATAACAGCTGTTCAGAGTTTTTATTCATTCGGCGATTGAAGAATAATATGATATATTTTTCCAATGAACATAAACAGAGTGTCTAATGAGATGTTTAAGCAACAAAACACAAAGTTGCGTGATTGTGCCTTAATATTGCTAGGAAACCAGGTAAAGCGTTGTTAACTACTTTCAACAGATTGAATCTTTACATTACCAAAGCAATAACATTTGATTGATAAAATGACTAAAAATCAAATGCAATAATCACTATGTACAATATTGAAGATTTTAAACAGTGAACTGATTTACTATGGTTTCTAAAACTAATGATTCTTCCTCCCATAATCAAACTTTCTTATTAAAAAAAAACTAATGATTCTAATTTGAAATAACAAAACAACCAATGAAAGAACATATGTGAATAACAATATACAATAAAAGAAAAGTCAAGCATTAACAAAAAAAAATGCCAAAACAATACCATAAAGTTTAAAATATCGTAAGTTTAAACAGCTCAAGTAGAAGCAATGGAAACAGGACACTAGCCAAAAGGCATGAACTATGACTAATAATCTAGGGGTCGAAGGGTCCTTCTGGATTCAATTGTTTGCATAAACCCACATAAGTCAGATAAAGCACATGATCTTTGGCTCCAGTTCTGTGAACATTTGCAAGCTTGCAGAAATACTTCAGTTCTGTGAAAATTCTGTGCTCTATATGATAGAAAAAGAAGAACAAAAATTGGAATTGATGAAAGTGGAAGAAGCGGTAACAGTGAAAAAGAGAGAGAAAATACCGTGAAGGTGTGTGGTTGCCACAGACATAGTCGAAGGAGAAGAAATTGGAACCCTCGTGAAGAAGAAAACCAACGAAATTGGAACGCTTGTGAAGAAGAAAATCAAAGAAATTGGGATTTAGGGTTTAAGGAAAAAATGATTGGGTTGGCCCGTAGGGTTATGGGGTTAGCCCAAAAGAGCTGAGGGTTGGTGGGGCTAGGGTCAAAAACAGCCCTGCCAGATGTGGGCTGAAAAATAATTGGGATGGAAAATGGGGCTGAAGGGCTGGCCCGCGGGGCTTGGCCCATTTTGACAGGTCTAAATTGGTGCCTAATGTCTATGTGTTTAGTTCTTGAGTGCATTATAGGATTTTTGGTTAGATTTATAGCACTTGTGTTATCACACAAGATTGGGACTTTTTCTAAATTTAACCCATGGTCTAGCAACTGTTGCTTCATCCAAAGGATTTGTGCATCGCATGAGGCAGCAGCCACATACTCTGTCTCAGCAGTTGAGAGTGCAACACTCACCTACTTCTTGCTAAACCAAGAAACTAGAGAGTTCCCAAACAAGTGGCAAGTCCCACTTGTGCTTTTCCTATCTAACTTGCATCCAGCAAAGTCAGAATCAGAGTAGCCAACCAAACTTGGTGGTAATCCTTTGGGATACCACAAACCCATATTGCAAGAGCCTACCAAATACCTTAGAATCCTTTTGACAGCAGTCAAGTGAGATTCCTTGGGATTTGATTGATACCGAGCACACAAACAAACATTAAACATTATATCAGGCCTAGAAGCTGTGAGATATAGTAAAGACCCTATCATACCACGATATAATGTTACCTCAACAGCTTTACCATTCTCATCTTTGTGCAAGGACATACTTGAGCTCATTGGAGTGTCTATGGGTATTGCTTTTTCCATCCCAAACCTTTTAAGGAGTGATTTGCAATACTTCACTTGGCTAATAAAAATTCCATTTTCTTTTTGTTTAATTTGCAGCCCAAGGAAGAAATTTAGCTCTCCCATCATTGACATCTCGAACACATTCTACATAATGAGTGATCGGGACCCGAAGTTTACTTCACGATTTTGGGGAGCTTTGCAGCAGGCTTTTGGCACTCAGCTTCGACTGAGCACTGCTTATCACCCGCAGACGGATGGTCAGACTGAGAGGACCATACAGACACTTGAGGATATGCCGAGAGCTTGCACACTGGAACAGGGTAATGCTTGGGATAAGTACTTACCATTGGTGGAATTTTCTTATAACAACAGTTTTCATTCCAGTCTAGATATGGCACCGTATGAGGTTTTGTATGGCAGGAGGTGTCGTACGCCCACTTGTTGGACTGAGGTAGGCGATAAAGAAAGGTTTGGTCCGGATTTTGTGCAGGAAACAACAGTACAAATCGAAATGATCAGAGAAAAATTGAAACATGCACAGAATCGGCAGAAAAGTTACTATGACAATAAGCATAGACCGCTGGAATTTGAAGAAGGTGACCATGTTTTTGTACGTTTGTCGCCGGTCACAGGTGTTGGCCGTGCGTTGGGTGTGAGGAAGCTGAGTCCACGGTTCATTGGGCCATATCAAATTATGAAAAGAGTAGGATTGGTGGCCTATCAGCTTGCCTTACCCCCTCAGTTGTCTAATTTACATGATGTCTTTCATGTGTCGCAGTTGCGACGTTATGTTCCGGATGAATCACATGTGGTCATACCGGATAATATTGAAATCAGGGAGAACTTGAAGACTCCCGTTGGTCCTATTGCAGTATTGGATCGCAGTGAAAAGCGATTGAGAAGTAAAGTGATTCCCATGCTGAAGATTCAGTGGGAAGGCCGCACACCTGAGGAGGCTACTTGGGAGCGGGAGGACGAGATTCTCCGGCTGTATCCTGAATTAGCGAGCAGGTATGAATTAATTTTGCGGACAAAATTTCAAAAAGGTGGGGTGAATATAACACCTCATATATTTAAATGTGAATTTTAATATTATAATGTGAAAGGAAAATTGGTGGATGAGTGAAAATCCAAGGATTTTGGCCATAATGGGCAAAAAGGGCAAAATGGTAAATTGCCATCCGTGTGTTCTGAGGCAAAAATACTGAGTTAGAGATTTCAAATGACAAAAGTAACACTGGAAATGGAATCAGGGCGAAAAATTGAGTGAATAGACAAATTTGGGAAAAATTGATGAATAGTGATTTTTAAGTGTTAAATACTGTGGTGTGAGTGTACCGATAGGTGTGAAAATTTTATCAAGATTTTGGAGAAATAAAAATATGTCATGGACTGGAAAAATATGTAGATTAAGAATTTATGATCAGAATTTTTATCGGGATTAAAGTTAGATCGCGTGTGGGACCCGTGTGACCGAAGTCACTTGGCCCCCACCCCTTTTTCTTCTTTCTTTTCTTTCCTTCTTCCCTCCATTTCCCGTGCGCCCTCTGTGAGAAGAAAAGAGCCAAAAACACCATTCTCCTCCATTCTTCCCATTTCTTCGTTTCTTCACCGAATCGCTTGATTTTGGTGTCGAAATCTATTGTAAACAACCTTCCAAAGCCATTGGTAACACTTAGAAGCCTTGAATCCATCTCCTTGGCCGCGTTTTTGGCAAACTCAGATTCGATCCACTTGAGTTTTTGGAGTTTTCTTGGAGTTTTGATCTTCTAATGGTTTAGTGAAGCCTTGGTGGTGATCATACAACACATTGTGAGTATATTTGTGGTATTTTTATGGTTGATTTCATAGATCTAGGAAATTTATGTTCTAAGCTTTGATTTTAGATGTGTGATGATAGAGAGCCCAAATGGAAAAATGCTATTAGATGAAAAGGCCTTAGAATCATGATTGTAAGCTAGAAATACTATGTTAATTTCTGGTGAAAAATATAGGTTTTTAACTTAGGCGAATTTGAGGAAATTTCATGAAAAATGAGTTTTGGTGTAATTTGGATTTGATAATTGTTGTAGGGTGCCTCACACGGACGGGATTGTGAAAAGTTAATTGGGAGCATACGTTTGGAACGGATTGCTCGTATTGAGGTAAACTCTTGGAACTTGGGTTTAATCCCTAGTGTGCTCCACCACACCTAGTGGAAGGTAGTGGTTGGATGATGTGGTTATGACATGGTGTGATTGTGTGCTTGTATGCATATTGCTTGTATTTTGTGAAAATTGTTTGGTCACTGGCCAGTTGACGTGTGTTGGGTTTGGACATCCGCTGGATCATTTCGTGGCGGAGTGCCAGTTGGACTGCCATGGGGTCGACTCTGGGAGCGACTCCAGGATGAGCCAAACGTGGGACATCCGCCGGATAGGTCTCTTGAGGAGTTCCGGTTGGGTTGCCATGGAGTTTTCTCAACCATGGGAGAAGCTCTAGGATTGTCTCGGGAGTTATATGATGGAGCCCTTGAACATGAATCCATGAGTGGATGTTCTTGGGTTGTCTCCAGGTGGATGGTGATATTGTTTTACTTGCATATTGCATGATGTCATATATGTACATTTTAGTGAGCCATGGAGTGGAGAGAGCCTCTAGCTCCATTGGTTTACTGAGATATATCCGTATATCTCACCCCGTGTTTGGGGGACCACATTTCAGGTCACTATGAGCCGGGAGGAGCTTCGGGCAAGAAGCTTGTATAGTGGACATTGGATTGGCATGCGGTGCATTGGGATTGCATGACATTTTGGAGGAGTTATGGAGTGCACATAGCATATCATTAGTATTTTGAGACTTAGGTCATGAACATATTGCATGATGTTACTTCCATGCTTTTGTTAGTGTTCATGATTATATGCTAAGTCTTGTTTATGTTTCATTATTCATGGCATGGATAACTGTATATTTTGAGTGAGCATGGGACTTGTCCATTGCCACATTCATAGCCTTGAAGTCTTGGTATTCATGTTGTAAAAATGGTCCATATTTGTATGTAAATGGCCATTTTTTTGAGGACTTTGTAAATGATGTTTAATCTAAGGAAAATGCATGATGGAAGGGCCTAGAGCCTACATTAGGACATGATTATGTGTTGTGTGGAGTACCAAGGGGTTACGGATGGATTACACACCCTTTTTGGGGCTTAAAATGCTGTAATCTGTCATTTTGCTGCATAGTAATCGATTACCCAAGGCATGGTAATCGATTACCATGCAACAGGGGACAAAAAATCGGCTACTGTCTTCACTGGTAATCGATTACTGGCCTTTGGTAATCGATTACCATGTGAGGTAATCGATTATCCAAAGTTGGTAATCGATTACCAGAACAGAGGATTGAGAAAATTGGCTACTGCCTCATTTTTGACAGGTGGTAATCGATTACCACCCACTGGTAATCGATTACCACAGAGTAATTTTCGAAAATTCAGGTTTTTCTAGACTAAAAGAAAGGGACTTAACTTGATGGCTAGAACTCCAAATGGTACGTGGTTTGAAACCACGCGTAGATAACGTAAAGGACTATAACTTGGTAAATTGTGAGAGTAAGATGGTGAGTTTAAATGAGTTGAATAAAAAGGATGATTAGTGATGTTAGCAAGAATGTATGCTTCCGCGTATTGCATTTACAATTACAGTGTTGTTTTAATTGATTACGGAAAAAGTGTTTATGTAAAATAAGGAATGTGATAAAAGAAAAATTTGCCCGTAATTTAATTAACCCAATCACTGTGATTGTAACTGCGCTTAATATCATAATCAATGTTAACAATACCGGTGTACAACGGGCTGTTACATTTTATGGTATCAGAGCAGTTTTGTTTAGGGATCTCTGATTGTTGTGTATGTTGTACCTTGTGTGTCATAGCTATCTGTGAACTATTTATGATTAATGTATATGTGATTCCTCAGTGCGGGTCTGATCAACTCATTCCTTTGTGTTACATGTACAGATATCATGAGTAGGGCACGAGGTCGCCGTGGGGCACGTGGTGCAGGTCCTTTGCCACCGGATCCGGTCACTGCAGTCCTGAATGCTCTGCAGGCGGAAACGGCTGCAAATAGAAATATGACTGAAAACCTGATGAAGACTAATCAGGATATGATGCAGGCCTTTATGGCTGAGATGAGGGCGGATAGAGGTCGTCCTAGGAGGGATAATTCACCTCCACACACGGCTACGGTGACTCCTACACCGACGCCATCTGTTACTCCTCATCAGGGGGAGAGTGGGGCTAGTCGCCACACTGGTGAGGCTAGTCATCATACTACTACTGACCCTAGTTATGTTCCTGATCCGTCATCGGTTGCCCAATCTACTGGGGCTGCGGGGCAGGTTGTTGATAATGCTGATGATGAACGTAGGCTCATATCTTTTAGGAAACATAAGCCACCCGCATTTCTGGGGTCGAGGGACCCAAAGGAGGTTACTGCTTGGTTGAGGGGAATGGATAAGATTTTCCAAGTGATGAGATGCCAAGATCCACAAAAATTGTTATACTCTGTTTATATGCTGGAGGGTGATGCCCAGGAGTGGTGGGACAATGTGTCTCGCCCATATGTTATCCAGGGTGAGGTGATTTCTTGGACTATGTTCGAAGGTCTGTTTCATGAAGAATACTTTCCCCGTGATGTTCGGGAGGCAAAGCAAGGTGAATTTGATAATTTGGTACAGGGAGTTATGACTGTGGATGCCTATGTGGCAAAATTTAATGAACTTGTGAAATTTGCAAACTATGGAGGTACACTACCTACTCCGGAATTCTTGTCAGCTAAATTTCAAAGAGGGCTGAGTGAGAAGATTGCTAAAAGAATGTCTAATACGGCGGTAAGAAACTTTGTTGATTTGGTGACCCAATGCAAGAGGGTCGAGGCTATTTATGGGAGGTATCCAAAATCGGATAAGGTAAAAGAGCAAGATGTTAAGAGGACACCTGGTCCTTCTGGAAATACTAATAGAGGAGGTTTCAATAATAATAATAGGGGTAGGGGGTTGCATGTAAGGCAGCCTCCTGGTCAATTCAAGAGGGGTGGAAACACTGGTGGTGGTGGTGCTGCGGACAGATATTATATCCCAAAATGTGAGATGTGTGGGAAATACCACAAGGGCGTATGTGGTGCGGGTCCGTTGACATGTTTTAAGTGTGGTCGGAGTGGCCACTTTGCTAGAGATTGTCCATCTTCTTCGGGGCAGGCTGCGAATCTGCAGGCCTTGCCGGCAGCTACTACTACTGCTACTCCCACTGCTGCTGTTCCTACTGTGGGACGAGTTTATACTACAAATGCGCAACATACTCAAAAGGCTCCGAATTTGGTTAAAGGTATAATTTTTCTATCTAATGTTGATTTGTCTGTGTTGTTTGATTCGGGAGCTACACATTCATTTGTGGCGGACTACGTGGCTAAGGCGTTGGACCTAAAGGTAACACGGATGGTTCCTCCGATGCGTATTACTACCGCTATAGGAGAGGTTAGTGAATCGTCTTGGATTTGTGAAGATGTGAAGTTCACTTATTTAGGCAGGGGTTATACCATTGATTTAATTATCTTACCCCTGGCCTCTGTCAATTTGATTTTGGGGATGGATTGGTTGTCTCGGAACTGCGCAATGATTGATTGCTGCGGAAAGAGGTTGTTGTTATCTCACGAGAGGCCGTCTGTTTGTCCGTCTTTGTATTTGTCTGTTAGTCAAACTGTGAAAGCCTTGAAGGCTGGAGATTTGGGATATGTCTTGTTGGGCGGATTGGTGGGTGATAAAAAGGAGGAGATTTCTACTATTCCAGTTGTTAAAGAGTTTGAGGATGTATTTCCGGATGAGATACCGGAATTCCCGCCAGAGAGAGAGATTGAATTCTCGATTGATTTATTGCCTGGTGTGGGGCCGATCTCCTTGGCTCCATACCGGATGTCGCCACTTGAGTTGGCTGAGTTGAAGAAACACATTGAAGAATTGTCTGCGAAGAATTTTATTAGGCCGAGTGTGTCTCCGTGGGGAGCACCGGTTATATTTGTAAAGAAAAAGGATGGTAGCATGAGATTGTGCACTGACTACCGACAGCTGAATAAAGTGACTATTAAGAACCGGTACCCATTACCGCGTATTGATGATTTATTAGATCAGTTGAGGGGTGCCTGTTTATTTTCAAAGATTGATCTCCGGTCCGGATATCACCAGATTCGGATTAATCCGGAGGATGTACCTAAAACAGCTTTCCGATCCAGATATGGACATTTTGAATATCAAGTGATTCCTTTTGGGCTTACTAATGCCCCTGCGGTGTTCATGGACTATATGAACCGCATCTTTCAACCGTATTTGGACCAGTTGGTGATTGTATTTATTGATGACATTTTGATCTACTCTAAGAGTAAAGAGGAGCACGTTGACCATTTGAGGACTGTGTTGCAGGTGTTGAAAGATAAGAAGTTATATGCGAAACCGTCCAAGTGTGAATTCTGGTTGTCTGAGGTACAATTTTTGGGTCATGTTATATCTGCAAGTGGTGTTGCAGTGGATCCAAGCAAGATTGAAGCGGTGAGTGACTGGGAACGACCTAAGACTGTGACTGAGATTAGAAGTTTTCTGGGGCTTGCTGGCTATTATCGCCGATTTATACAGGGATTTTCTGCAATGGTTCTACCGTTGACCCAATTGACACGAAAGGATACTCCTTTTGTGTGGACCCAGAAATGTGAGGATTGTTTTCTGCTACTGAAAGAGAAATTGACCACTGCTCCGGTGTTGACTCTACCTGATCCGGAGGGTGAGTTTGTGCTATATTGTGATGCTTCTAAGAAAGGTTTAGGGAGCGTGTTGATGCAGGAAGGAAAAGTGATTGCATATGCGTCTAGGCAGTTGAGGCCACATGAAGAAAATTATCCGACGCACGACTTGGAACTGGCTGCTATTGTGTTTGCCTTGAAAATCTGGAGGCACTTTCTGTATGGGATGAAATTTGCTGTGTTCAGCGACCATAAAAGCTTGAAATATTTGTTTGATCAGAAGGAGCTGAATATGAGACAGCGTAGATGGGGTGAATTCTTGAAAGATTATGACTTTGAGCTGAAATACCACCCGGGAAAGGCTAATGTTGTGGCAGATGCATTGAGTAGGAAGTCTGTCAATTTATCTCATATGATGATGTGGGACAATGAAGTGATTGAGCAATTTCGTGACATGAAAATAACGGATTTCTTTGCAGGAAGAATGTGTGATATGGAGCTGACTCGGATTGAGAACGAGCTGCACGAGAAGATTAAAGAGACTCAGATTCGAAATGAAAGTATAAAGTATTTGAAAGGCCAGAGTGGCATATCCGTTAATGAACAGGGATTGTTATTATATCAGGGCAGGATTGTTGTGCCCAAGGAACTTGCTGAGGAAGTTATGACTGAGGCCCATAAGGGTCAATATGCTATCCACCCAGGTGCCACAAAAATGTACCAAGATTTGAAAGTTAAGTTCTGGTGGCCTGGGATGAAAAGGGATGTTGCCGAGTACGTGTCTAAGTGCTTGGTTTGTCAAAAAGTAAAAATAGAGCATCAGAAACCTGCTGGATTACTTCAGCCGCTGGATATACCAGAATGGAAATGGGAGAGTATTTCAATGGATTTTGTTGTTGGATTGCCGAGAACTCAAGCGGGTTATGATTCGATTTGGGTTATTGTGGACCGACTTACGAAGTCTGCACATTTTCTACCAGTACGAGTGGATTACACCACAGAGAAGTTGGCTACACTGTATGTAAAGGAGATTGTTAGACTCCATGGGATACCGATTAGCATTGTGAGTGATCGGGACCCGAAGTTTACTTCACGATTTTGGGGAGCTTTGCAGCAGGCTTTTGGCACTCAGCTTCGACTGAGCACTGCTTATCACCCGCAGACGGATGGTCAGACTGAGGGGACCATACAGACACTTGAGGATATGCCGAGAGCTTGCACACTGGAACAGGGTAATGCTTGGGATAAGTACTTACCATTGGTGGAATTTTCTTATAACAACAGTTTTCATTCCAGTCTAGGTATGGCACCGTATGAGGTTTTGTATGGCAGGAGGTGTCGTACGCCCACTTGTTGGACTGAGGTAGGCGATAAAGAAAGGTTTGGTCCGGATTTTGTGCAGGAAACAACAGTACAAATCGAAATGATCAGAGAAAAATTGAAACAGGCACAGAATCGGCAGAAAAGTTACTATGAAAATAAGCATAGACCGCTGGAATTTGAAGAAGGTGACCATGTTTTTGTACGTTTGTCGCCGGTCACAGGTGTTGGCCGTGCGTTGGGTGTGAGGAAGCTGAGTCCACGGTTCATTGGGCCATATCAAATTATGAAAAGAGTAGGATTGGTGGCCTATCAGCTTGCCTTACCCCCTCAGTTGTCTAATTTACATAATGTCTTTCATGTGTCACAGTTGCGACGTTATGTTCCGGATGAATCACATGTGGTCATACCGGATAATATTGAAATCAGGGAGAACTTGAAGACTCCCGTTGGTCCTATTACAGTATTGGATCGCAGTGAAAAGCGATTGAGAAGTAAAGTGATTCCCATGCTGAAGATTCAGTGGGTAGGCCGCACACCTGAGGAGGCTACTTGGGAGCGGGAGGACGAGATTCTCCGGCTGTATCCTGAATTAGCGAGCAGGTATGAATTAATTTTGCGGACAAAATTTCAAAAAGGTGGGGTGAATATAACACCTCATATATTTAAATGTGAATTTTAATATTATAATGTGAAAGGAAAATTGGTGGATTAGTGAAAATCCAAGGATTTTGGCCATAATGGGCAAAAAGGGCAAAATGGTAAATTGCCAACCGTGTGTTCTGAGGCAAAAATACTGAGTTAGAGATTTCAAATGACAAAAGTAACACTGGAAATGGAATCAGGGCGAAAAATTGAGTGAATAGGCAAATTTGGGAAAAATTGATGAATAGTGATTTTTAAGTGTTAAATACTGTGGTGTGAGTGTACCGATAGGTGTGAAAATTTTATCAAGATTTTGGAGAAATAAAAATATGTCATGGACTGGAAAAATATGTAGATTAAGAATTTATGATCGGAATTTTTATCGGGATTAAAGTTAGATCGCGTGTGGGACCCGTGTGACCGAAGTCACTTGGCCCCCACCCCTTTTTCTTCTTTCTTTTCTTTCCTTCTTCCCTCCATTTCCCGTGCGCCCTCTGTGAGAAGAAAAGAGCCAAAAACACCATTCTCCTCCATTCTTCCCATTTCTTCGTTTCTTCACCGAATCGCTTGATTTTGGTGTCGAAATCTATTGTAAACAACCTTCCAAAGCCATTGGTAACACTTAGAAGCCTTGAATCCATCTCCTTGGCCGCGTTTTTGGCAAACTCAGATTCGATCCACTTGAGTTTTTGGAGTTTTCTTGGAGTTTTGATCTTCTAATGGTTTAGTGAAGCCTTGGTGGTGATCATACAACACATTGTGAGTATATTTGTGGTATTTTTATGGTTGATTTCATAGATCTAGGAAATTTATGTTCTAAGCTTTGATTTTAGATGTGTGATGATAGAGAGCCCAAATGGAAAAATGCTATTAGATGAAAAGGCCTTAGAATCATGATTGTAAGCTAGAAATGCTATGTTAATTTCTGGTGAAAAATATAGGTTTTTAACTTAGGCGAATTTGAGGAAATTTCATGAAAAATGAGTTTTGGTGTAATTTGGATTTGATGATTGTTGTAGGGTGCCTCACACGGACGGGATTGTGAAAAGTTAATTGGGAGCATACGTTTGGAACGGATTGCTCGTATTGAGGTAAACTCTTGGAACTTGGGTTTAATCCCTAGTGTGCTCCACCACACCTAGTGGAAGGTAGTGGTTGGATGATGTGGTTATGACATGGTGTGATTGTGTGCTTGTATGCATATTACTTGTATTTTGTGAAAATTGTTTGGTCACTGGCCAGTTGACGTGTGTTGGGTTTGGACATCCGCTGGATCATTTCGTGACGGAGTGCCAGTTGGACTGCCATGGGGTCGACTCTGGGAGCGACTCCAAGATGAGCCAAACGTGGGACATCCGCCGGATAGGTCTCTTGAGGAGTTCCGGTTGGGTTGGCCATGGAGTTTTCTCAACCATGGGAGAAGCTCTAGGATTGTCTCGGGAGTTATATGATGGAGCCCTTGAACATGAATCCATGAGTGGATGTTCTTGGGTTGTCTCCAGGTGGATGGTGATATTGTTTTACTTGCATATTGCATGATGTCATATATGTACATTTTAGTGAGCCATGGAGTGGAGAGAGCCTCTAGCTCCATTGGTTTACTGAGATATATCCGTATATCTCACCCCGTGTTTGGGGGACCACATTTCAGGCCACTATGAGCCGGGAGGAGCTTCGGGCAAGAAGCCTGTATAGTGGACATTGGATTGGCATGCGGTGCATTGGGATTGCATGACATTTTGGAGGAGTTATGGAGTGCACATAGCATATCATTAGTATTTTGAGACTTAGGTCATGAACATATTGCATGATGTTACTTCCATGCTTTTGTTAGTGTTCATGATTATATGCTAAGTCTTGTTTATGTTTCATTATTCATGGCATGGATAACTGTATATTTTGAGTGAGCATGGGACTTGTCCATTGCCACATTCATAGCCTTGAAGTCTTGGTATTCATGTTGTAAAAATGGTCCATATTTGTATGTAAATGGCCATTTTTTGAGGACTTTGTAAATGATGTTTAATCTAAGGAAAATGCATGATGGAAGGGCCTAGAGCCTACATTAGGACATGATTATGTGTTGTGTGGAGTACCAAGGGGTTAGGGATGGATTACACACCCTTTTTGGGGCTTAAAATGCTGTAATCTGTCATTTTGCTGCATAGTAATCGATTACCCAAGGCATGGTAATCGATTACCATGCAACAGGGGACGAAAAATTGGCTACTGTCTTCACTGGTAATCGATTACTGGCCTTTGGTAATCGATTACCATGTGAGGTAATCGATTACCCAAAGTTGGTAATCGATTACCAGAATAGAGGATTGAGAAAATTGGCTACTGCCTTATTTTTGACAGGTGGTAATCGATTACCACCCACTGGTAATCGATTACCACAGAGTAATTTTCGAAAATTCAGGTTTTTCTAGACTAAAAGAAAGGGACTTAACTTGATGGGTAGAACTCCAAATGGTACGTGGTTTGAAACCCCGCGTAGATAACGTAAAGACTATAACTTGGTAAATTGTGAGAGTAAGATGGTGAGTTTAAATGAGTTGAATAAAAAGGATGATTAGTGATGTTAGCAAGAATGTATGCTTCCGCGTATTGCATTTACAATTATAGTGTTGTTTTAATTGATTACGGAAAAAGTGTTTATGTAAAATAAGGAATGTGATAAAAGAAAAATTTGCCCGTAATTTAATTAACCCAATCACTGTGATTGTAACTGCGCTTAATATCATAATCAATGTTAACAATACCGGGGTACAACAGGCTGTTACAAAGCACATGATCTTTGGCTCCAGTTCTGTGAACATTTGCAAGCTTGCAGAAATACTTCAGTTCTGTGAAAATTCTATGCTCTATATGATAGAAAAAGAAGAACAAAAATTGGAATTGATGAAAGTGGAAGAAGCGGTAACAGTGAAAAAGAGAGAGAAAATACCGTGAAGGTGTGTGGTTGCCACAGACATAGTCGAAGGAGAAGAAATTGGAACCCTCGTGAAGAAGAAAACCAACGAAATTGGAACGCTTGTGAAGAAGAAAATCAAAGAAATTGGGATTTAGGGTTTAAGGAAAAAATGATTGGGCTGGCCCGTAGGGTTATGGGGTTAGCCCAAAAGAGCTGAGGGTTGGTGGGGCTAGGGTCAAAAACAGCCCTGCCAAATGTGGGCTGAAAAATAATTGGGCTGGAAAATGGGGCTGAAGGGCTGGCCCGCGGGGCTTGGCCCATTTTGACAGGTCTAAATTGGTGCCTAATGTCTATGTGTTTAGTTCTTGAGTGCATTATAGGATTTTTGGTTAGATTTATAGCACTTGTGTTATCACACAAGATTGGGACTTTTTCTAAATTTAACCCATGGTCTAGCAACTGTTGCTTCATCCAAAGGATTTGTGCATCGCATGAGGCAGCAGCCACATACTCTGTCTCAGCAGTTGAGAGTGCAACACTCACCTACTTCTTGCTAAACCAAGAAACTAGAGAGTTCCCAAACAAGTGGCAAGTCCCACTTGTGCTTTTCCTATCTAACTTGCATCCAGCAAAGTCAGAATCAGAGTAGCCAACCAAACTTGGTGGTAATCCTTTGGGATACCACAAACCCATATTGCAAGAGCCTACCAAATACCTTAGAATCCTTTTGACAGCAGTCAAGTGAGATTCCTTGGGATTTGATTGATACTGAGCACACAAACAAACATTAAACATTATATCAGGCCTAGAAGCTGTGAGATATAGTAAAGACCCTATCATACCACGATATAATGTTACCTCAACAGCTTTACCATTCTCATCTTTGTGCAAGGACATACTTGAGCTCATTGGAGTGTCTATGGGTTTTGCTTTTTCCATCCCAAACCTTTTAAGGAGTGATTTGCAATACTTCACTTGGCTAATAAAAATTCCATTTTCTTTTTGTTTAATTTGCAGCCCAAGGAAGAAATTTAGCTCTCCCATCATTGACATCTCGAACACATTCTACATAATACTAGAAAATTCTTCACAAAGACTTATGTTAGTCGATCCAAAAATAATATCATCCACATATATTTGGACTAACAAAGTATGATCATGCTTGGTTTTTATAAACAGTGTAGTGTCAACTTTACCCTTTTAAAATCATTTGACAAAAGAAATTTACTAAGTCTATCATACCATGCTCTAGGGGCCTATTTTAATCCATATAGAGCCTTTTTAAGCTTATAAACATGGTTAGGATAGCTATGGTTCATAAAGCCAGGGGGCTAACCTACATAAACCTCTTCTTGTACGAAACCATTTAGAAAAATGCTTTTAACATCCATTTGAAATAATTTGAAATTATGTATGCATGCGTATGCTAGCAAAAGCCTAATTGCTTCAAGGCGTGCAACGTGAGCGAAGGTCTCATCATAATCGATGCCTTCCTCTTGATTGTACCCTTTTGCAACCAGCCTTGCCTTATTTCTGACTATAATGTCATTCTCATAAGTTTATTGCGAAAGACCCATCTTGTGCCAATAATTTGATGGTTGTTGGGTTTGGGAACTAATTCCCACACATTGTTCCTTTCAAATTGGCTTAGCTCTTCATGCACAGCCATTACCAAATGCTCATCAATTATTTCCTCCTCAATGTTCTTAGGCTCAACTTGAGACACAAAAACTGAATGAATACACAAATTTTTAAAATAACTTCTAGTAGTTACTCCCTGTGTAATATCACCTATCACATTCTCAATGGGATGATCTCTTCTGACTTGGGGTTTTGTGCTTTGTATGGTTGAGGGGAGATCATTTCCTTGCTGGTCATTGCATCCGGGTTGTTCTTTCTCTTTACTTTCTTCATTTTCATCATCAAACACATCCTTTCTCGGCAAAGGGTTGGTAGCATCTATTGACTCATCAAAGACAACATGAATAGTTCTAGTTCTCTTATTATAAATTCTAAATGCTTTGCTAGACAAGGAATAACCTAAGAAGATACCTTCATCAAATTTTTCATCAAATTTACCTAAGTTATCTTTCCCATTGTTTAAAACAAAGCACTTACATCCAAATACATGAAAATAAGAGACATTAGGTCTTCTGCCTTTATAAAGCTCATATGGTGTTTTCTTCAAAATTGGTCTAATGAGAGCACAATTACAAACATAGCAGGATGTACTTACTGCATCTGCCCAGAAAAGCTCAGAGATATTGCTTTCAATCAATAAAGTGCGGGAAATGTCCTCTAAGGTTCTATTTTTCCTTTCCACAACCCCGTTTTGTTGAGGGGTTCTTGGAGCAGAAAAATTATGTTGTATACCATATTTATTACAGAATTTTTCAAAATGAGAGTTTTCAAACTCTCCACCATGATCACTTCTCAAGGCAATAATTTTAGAGTCTTTTTCATTTTAAACTAATTTGGCCATATTTTTAAAGGACTTAAAAGCATCATTTTTATGAGTTAAAAATAAAGTCCATGTATACCTAGAGTAGTCATCTACAATCACAAGAGCATAGTAGTTTCCACCAAAACTTCTAGTCCTAGTTGGAACAAAGAGATCCATGTGCAAAAATTGCAGGGGTTTTGTAGTAGAGACAATATTTTTACTCTTAAAAGAGCTTTTAACTTGCTTACCCTTTTGACATGCATCGCAAAGCTTATTTATGTCAAATTTCAGCTTTGGAAGTCCAACTACTAGGTTCTTGCATATAAGCTTATTCAATTGATCCATGCTTAAATGACCTACTCTTTTATGCCAAATCCATGCATCACTATCTCTAACTAGCAAACACTTTGAATTAGATGAAGATGCATTATCTAGATCAAGTATATAGATGTTATTAATTCTATTTCCAATCAACTTAGCATTCACATCATCCAAAGACTCAATAATACATTTGTCAGAGTTAAAAGATACCTTGTAGTTCTTGTCGCATAGTTGGCTAATGCTTAATAGATTGTGCTTTAGACCTTTAACCAGCAACATATTTTCAATTAGAATAGTTGATGCAGTCTTGATGTTGCCATAGCCCAGAATCCTTCCTTTGTTAATATCTCCATATGAGACATATCCATGTTTCTTCTTGACGAAGCTTATAAACTTGGATGGGTCTCCAGTCATATGCTTTGAGCATCCACTGTCTAAATACCAATTTGAGCTCCGTGCTCTAAAGCATACCTGCATTACAAAATCATTTCATATATCTAGGTACCCATTCTCTTATGGGTCCTTTAGTGTTAGTAGAAGGAAAATAAGATGACGAGCTTATGGAACCTTTAGGAACCCACATCAAATTTGTACCTTTCAAGCCAAATCTTCTTATATAACATGTATAGGCAATATGACCTTTTTGGCAGCAATATGTGCATTTTTTAAAAGGAAAATTTGACATGAATTTAGAGGAACCAGCATTTACATATTCAGTTCTCTTAAAGATATCACCATATCCTAACCCACACTTGCTAGAAGAAACCCTTTGACTACCTAGTAGAGCATTTAAATTATCTCTACCCTTAGTCATGTGACTTACAGTTTGTTTTAGGTCCTCTAACTCTTTGGACAACTTAATACATTCAGCACAAGAGTTAGATTTTGAGGGATCATGCAAATCAATTTCATCCATAGCAAATATCTTATCTTTTAGGCATGCATTTTCTTTTATAAGATCAGTCAATTTATTATTTAAACATGCCACCTTTGATTCTAGCTCTTCTTTTTCTTGCTTAGTCTTTCTAAGGTCTTTATCTAGCTTTCTTTTCATTGTAAATAAACCTTTAGCAATTTTTACTAGTTCATCATAAGTGGGCTCACTATTAGTTGAACTAGAGGAATTAGAAGAACAATAAGAGGTTTCAGATTTTACCTCAGAATCAGAATTGATAAGTTCTTTGACACTTGCCATCATACATAGGTTTGCTTCCTCTTCAGAAGATGAACTTGAAGAACTTGAGGAGCTTGTGTATCATCACTTTCCATGGCCATGTATGTTTTCTTATATTTGCTCTTGCCTTTAATGAATTTCTTGGGTTTTCTATCCTTCTTCTTTTTCATATCTGGGCAGTCAGCCTTGAAATGCCCTTGCTTTCCACACTCAAAGCATGTATAGTTGGGAGGAGAACTTTTGCTATCATTAAATTTCTTGAAATTGGCAGCATTGCTCCTCTTGCTTGGATAGCCTCTTCTCTTGACTAACTTTTTAGATTTGTTGACCAAAAGTCCAAGTTCTTCATCATCACTTGAACCCTTGTCACTTTTGGTTTCTTCCTTTGCTTTTAATGCAATACTTTTCTTCTTTGAATTTGATTTCTCCCTTCTGGCTTTCTTTTTAGTTCCATTTCATGCTCTTGCAGTTTTCCAAAAAGGGTTGTAACCGACATTGTTGATAAATCCTTTGCTTCATAAATAGCTGAAACTTTATAGTCCCACTTTTCAGTCATGCACCTCAGGATTTTGTTCACCAGTACCTCATCAGAATAAGAAACATTCAAAGAATTCAAGTTAGTAATAATGTGAGTAAATCTCTTTTGCATATCATAAACAGATTCACCTTCAAGCATTTCAAATGTTTCAAATTCTCTTGTTAGGGCATTTTGCTTAGATTTTTTCACTTCATTTGTGCCCTCATGTCTCACTTCTAAAACTTTCCACATCTCCTTAGCTGTTTTACAATTTGCAACTCTAAAATACTCATCTTTTCCTAAGGCAACTATGACTAAGTTTTTAGCTCTTGCATTCCAATTTGCATTGTCTAACTCATCTTTAGTATACATTTTTATCTTCTTAGGAACTTGATTATTATTTTTTTCTAAGACCATTGGGGCTTCATATCCTTCTTCAACTATGTTCCACACCCTAAGATCATTAGATTCCAAGAAGATCTGCATTCTACTATTCCAATATGGACAATCAATTCCATTGAAGAAAGGTGGTCTATTTGTAGAACCTCCTTCAAGTGGCAATTCATTATTCAAGGAAGCCATTGGATTTTGGATCTTTTACTCTTCGGTTATTAACCTTATTCAGAGCACAAAGCTCTGATACCACTTGTTATCCAAGTGGCTACCAAGAACGTAAGTAAGAAGCTGGAAATAACCCTAGAGGGGGGGTGAATAGGGTTATCTAATTTTTCTGCAATTTTACAATTACAAAGAAACAACTACACCAAGTGCCAACTTGGTTTGCTTACACTACTTTATTACTTAGATTAAAAAAGAAAAATAACTATGATAGTCAGAATTAATCAAGTATAGTGGCAGTATGTAAACACTTGAATTTCAGAAATTTCTCAACGTAAAAGATATAGGCAGCAGTGGTAACTCGGTCCAATTTAAAATAGAATATCAGAGTTGTCAATTAAGCAGAAGCAACAAATTTTGATTTCATCTTAAAGTATCAAACATGTAATATAACAAAGAGTATAGGAAATAGAAGATGACACAGGTATTTATCCTGGTTCACACCTCTAAATTCAAAGAGGTGCTACATCCAGTCCCAAGGCAACATGCTCTTGGATTTTCTTCCACTAAAAAAAAAGTTACAATATTCAATTACAACTTATTTTCAAACCAGAAAATAAACTCTCACAAAATATACAAGTTGATTCCAACCAAACCAACTTCAAACACCTATGGTCTTGAGTATCCCACTCAAGCCTAGATAACTTTTTGCCTAAGCCTCACCTCACACCAAGGTAAGCTAGGACTTTCACTACTCACTTGCCTAAGCTCAAATGGAGCAGTAGGTCTTCCCTTAGTGCTTGTTATACACACCTAGTACAACTCAAGTAACCAACTTAAAAAGGCTATTCAAGCCTTAGCAAAACAGAAATTGATTCTTAAAGAGCTTATGATAAGATCAATCAACAAAGTTATGTCTCTAGCTTGCTCACTAGAATGATGCAAAATGTCAGATCATATGCAATAGATTAAGCTTAACAAATATTACTAAAATATTAAGCCAGAAATCTAATTCACGGTATCTATACCATTTAACACTTGTCAATCAATGTAGATTTTGCAAACCAAACAGAATATTTATTTGTCAAACGGCAAATCAGTCACCAAAAAAAAATTACATCTCATGTATAAATTTCAAAACAGCATTACTGCAGTAAAAAAATTGATTTAATCAACAAATAAAGTTTTAAAAAAATGGAGATGTAACTCAGTCAATGATATACCAGAGAGACAAAAAAAAAATTTAACAAAGATATAAAAAAATCAGCTTACGACAAATATCATCAAGAAACATACATGAAAAAAAAATTCTTCAACTAACTCAGGCTTGCAAGATGTTTTCAGCAGACACAAAAAGTTTAAACTTAGAATTACTGAAAAACTAGCCGGATAAGATTTTCCAAACGATTTGATTAGATTTCACCTAGGAGCTTGAAGCGATCAAACATATGACAATGATTGATTCGGATTTATTTTCAAAAGAAATATCCTTCCTTGTTTGAATCAACCTGCCTCAAAACAAATCTTTAAGAAAAAGAAAATAGATCATCACTTGATTTGCCCACTTCGCATGAATCTTGATCTTGATGCCATCACTATGTCGCACGGTTGATCGCTTTCAAACTTCTCCTATTTCTATTGATTCAGAGAAAGATTCATGTGGATCTCTAGATGAATCACTTGAACGCTCTCATGAACTTTTACTCTCTCTCTCTCTCTCTCATAATCTTCTTCTTGCTCAGAGTGTTTCTTTTCTCTCGATCGCTTCTTTAGGGTTCTCGTTTTTTCTTTTCTTTCCTCTTTTTTTTATTAGAGATTGAGAGTTGTTTTAGATATAATGCCTGTAACAGCCCGTGTTAACCCGGATTGTTAACATACTATCGTATTAAGCCATGCTTAATTAAAATGTGAAATAACTTTTTCTATAATTCAATTATGACGTCATTAATCTTAGCCAACTTGATTACTTAATCAATTTTATAAAATACTTCCTGTATGTAAATTGCAAGACAACTAACTGAAATACTTCATATATAGATATAATGTGAGTACCTAAAGCCACAGGACTACAACACATAGCCTGGGTCAAAATCCTGATACTTTAATTACAACTTCAAATAAAAGACAATACAAGTCTGTGTGGCATGGACAAACCTCATGCTCACCAAATAAGGCAACAATGCCCAACAGCAGTCTCAACATAATATCATAATCAAGCGGAAAACATAACAGCAGTCAACATCCAGCATGTCAGCATATCATAAATATCAAATCAGCTCTGGTCTCCTGCCACTTGAGCCCTCAACATTACCTGATCTTGAAATAAGCGTCTCCAAACGTGGGGTGAGATCTCTAAACAAGAAATCTCAGTAAGACAAGGGGTCCTCAAGGATCTTCCACCCCAAGCTCACTTACATGTGTAATATAAGTTCAAAAACAGTATTTACAATATAAGTTCCAAAACTATGCAATACAGCAGATATTCATGCCATGTGTGTTTATCAAATCTACTGGCCAGAGAAATGCAGGAATACGTCTAAACCCACATGAGTACAAGGAACACCGCTTGCACCTCACCCACAGCCTCACCATCTTGTATGTACTACATACTCAGGCTTACCGTATAGGTGGACACCACATGCATATCATAAAAGCACATTGCATATAATAGCTCAAGAGCATTTCCAAATCATCAAAGCATGTAACACAGCATGCATAAACCACATCCCCATGGGACATGGTGGAACCACAAAATGGCTAAACCGAGGACACGAAAGCTTACCTTGCAAGCTAGCTATCCAAACCAAGAGTCCAACCACTCACAAGTCCAAACACAGCAGTATCACAATCTGATATGGACCAATAATACATCATTAATTATGCATCACAAGCATATAACTTAAAGACTACGCCTTTCTTCTACGTTTTACGTCTTAAGGCTTCCCACAAAGCCATAAGCCCTTAATCATGTGATTCTGACTTAGTTTATTAATTACAGAAGTTCAACTTCCTTAATCTAGGGTCCACAAACCCCCAATAGCTTACTGTTCACACAGCACAGCTACTGTTCTGCGAAATCCCAGAATATCCGGATATTACAAGGAACATATCCGGATATTCCATATCCGGATATCACACTGGTCATATCCGGATATACCATATCCGGATACCCAGTTCCCACGTCCGAATATGAATATCCGGATACCATATCCGGATACCATATCCTGATACTGATATCTGGATATCTGCTCGACAAATATCCGGATATCTCACGACAGAATGCAATTTCTGCTATTCGTGAATATCCAGTCCAAAGATCCCACTTTTAACCGATTATAGACACTTAAACATGCATTTCTTGGTGTGTTTAAGCTTCCCCACCCTTAAGTTATCAACTTAGTTAAGTACATGCATCAAGGTTCCATTTTTAAGCATTTAAACCCATGATCATAGTTGGGATAACTTACCAAAGCTCAAAAACAGAGGAATGAGGGCACTTGGAGCTCACCAACAGCCCCTCAAGCTCAGACCAAGAAGGAGCACGAAAATGGCACCTCCAAGATTGTTCTTTCCCCACAAAGGTCACCACTTGGACCTCAAATTGCCATGATCATGACCCACCACACTCAACTCTCCAAACCAGCCCTCAAACTCAACTCACAGTGGCTGAGTGTGCAGCCAATGTAGGCTCACCCCCTCACAACTCACACCACCAAGTGTTTGTAAGAAGAAGAGAAGAAAGAATCATGGAGGAAATGGTCCAAGACTCAAGAAATGGTGAAGGGGAGTCAATGAAACAGTATCCACCCTTCAGCCACCCAAAACTCACGTAAGAAAATAATGCAACCTAGGGTTTTGTGCCCTTAGTATGCATATAAATAAGTAATAGGTCCCTAGCGCGCAGTATTAGCCTTAATAGCAACATAAAAGATCTTGATCCCAAACTTTGGAATCTAGACCTACACATTTTTCTAAGATTTGTCATATTTTTATTTTATTTTTCGGAGCACCTTTCCGGTACGCGCTTTTCCATAGCCAGTATCAGTTCTGGCATCAGATTACATTATTTTGACTTGAAACTTGTTTTGTAAGTCCTACATAATATTCTAGTAATTACCATGCATTCGTTATAATTTTCCGGGATACTTTTCCGGTACGCATTTATACCGGGTAGCAGAACCGGTATCTGCGCTTTTCTCCCGAAAGGCGACTTTCAGCATTTTTATTCACTCAGTATAATTATTTAAGCCCAATAATAATTATTAAGGTCAATTATGGAATCATTTCCTAATTATCATAATTAATTCACTAATTACCTTAATTAGCGATGCGGGTTCTTACATTCACCCCACCTTTTTAAGGATTTTGTCCTCAAAATCAGAAATATACATGTCTCGAAAGTCGGGATATTGCCGGAGAAGCTCATCCTCTCGCTCCCACGTGCACTCCTCGGGACTACGCCCAGTCCACTGCACCTTGACCATCAGAATGGTCTTGCTTCTAAGCTGTTTCTCGCCTCGATCGAGAATCTTGAGTGGTCCGACGGGAGTCTTTAGGTTCTCCTGAACCTCCACATCATCCGGTTGCACCACGTGCAAAGGATCTGTTATGTACCTCCGAAGCTGAGACACGTGAAACACGTCATGGATGTTGGCTAGGTTCGGAGGAAAGGCAAATCGATAGGCAACTGGTCCTACTCTACCAAGGATTTGGTAGGGTCCAATGAATCGCGGGCTCAACTTTCTCACTCCGAGTGCCCGTCCAACACCGGTGACAGGTGAAAGTCTCACGAACACGTGCTCACCCTCGCTGAACTCCAGTGGACGATGCTTGACATCATAGTAGCTTTTCTGGCGATTCTGCGCCTGCTTCAACTTTTCCCTGATCATCTGGATCTGCTTGATAGTGTCTTGGACAAAGTCCAAGCCAAATAGCTCTTTGTCTCCAACCTCAGACCAGCAAGTAGGAGTCCGACACCTCCTACCATACAGCGCCTCGTAGGGTGCCATGCCCAGACTAGCATGAAAACTGTTGTTGTACGAAAATTCTACCAACGGAAGGTACCTATCCCATGCAGAACCCTGCTCCAACGTGCAAGCTCTCAACATGTCCTCCAATGTCTGGATGGTCCGCTCAGTCTGTCCGTCAGTCTGAGGGTGATAGGCGGTACTCAATCTCAACTGCGTACCAAAAGCCTCCTGCAGCGCCTCCCAGAACCGAGATGTGAACTTCGGGTCCCTATCACTGATGATACTCTCGGGCACCCCGTGAAGCCTCATAATCTCGCGGACATATAGCTTGGCCAACTGCTCTGTAGTGAAGCTCACCTTCACTGGAAGAAAATGGGCAGACTTGGTCAATCTGTCCACAATGACCCAAATAGAGTCACAACCAGTCTGAGTTTTGGGCATTCCCACCACGAAGTCCATGGAAATACTCTCCCATTTCCACTGTGGAATCTCAAGAGGTTGAAGTTTACCAGACGATTTCTGATGCTCAATCTTCACTTTCTGACATATAAGACACTTGGACACGTAGACCGTTATGTCCTTCTTCATGCCCGGCCACCAAAAATTTCTTTTTAAGTCCTGATACATCTTTGTCGCACCAGGGTGGATAGTAAATTGGCTCTTATGAGCCTCTACCATAACCTCCTCAGTCAATGGTCCTCGAGGAATAACAATCCTCTTCTGGAACAGCAGCAATCCATCCTCATTCCAAGACACACCGTCCCGGTTCTTCACATAATCAAGGCACTCTCTTTGCACTTGCGCCTCTTTAATCTTTTCCATCAGCTCATTAATCACCTCTGCTGTTTCCATCTCAAGCAGTGCACCCCCAAACAAGGAGTTCACTCTCAAGTCTCTGAACTTTTCAATTACCTTGTAGTCGCTCATCATCAAGCTGGATAAGCTCACGGATTTCCGACTCAAAGCATCGGCTACCACATTGGTCTTGCCAGGATGATACCTCAACTCAAAGTCGTAGTCCTTCAAGAACTCCATCCATCTTCGCTGTCTCATGTTCAACTCCTTCTGGTCGAAGAGGTACTTCAGGCTCTTGTGATCACTGAATACAGCAAACTTCATGCCAAACAGGTAATGCCTCCAAATCTTGAAAGCAAAAATAATGGCTGCCAACTCCAAGTCGTGAGTCGGGTAGTTCTCCTCATGAGGTTTCAACTGTCTTGACGTATAAGCAATAACTTTCCCTTTCTGCATCAACACACAGCCTAGCCCTTTACCAGAGGCATCGCAGTATAACTCAAACTGCTCCGCAGGATCAGGAAGGACTAACACAGGAGCGGTAGTCAGTTTCTCCTTCAACTCCTGGAAACACTCCTCACACTCATGTGTCCACACGAATGGAGTCTCCTTCCGGGTAAGGCGAGTCATTGGTAACACCATCTTGGAGAATCCCTCTATGAACCTCCTATAGTACCTAG
Organism: Gastrolobium villosum; assembly: GCA_032173675.1. Lineage (NCBI taxonomy): Eukaryota > Viridiplantae > Streptophyta > Magnoliopsida > Fabales > Fabaceae > Gastrolobium > Gastrolobium villosum. The sequence goes on along the minus strand of JAVKPL010013553.1, from coordinate 15,580 downwards.
CCAAACCCAAGAAGCTTCTCACTTCTGTAACCGTCTTGGGCCTCTCTCAATCCATCACGGCCTCAATCTTGTTAGGATCAACTGCAACTCCGTCGGCAGAAATCACATGACCCAGAAATTTCACCGCCTTGAGCCAAAACTCACATTTTGACGGCTTAGCATAAAGCTTTTTCTTTCTCAACACTTTCAAAACAATCTTCAAGTGTTCAGCATGCTCCTCCTCTGTCTTGGAGTAAATCAAGATGTCGTCAATGAAGACGATCAAAAACTGATCCAGGTACGGCTGGAAGATACTATTCATGTAGTCCATGAATACTGCGGGTGCATTGGTGAGTCCAAACGGGATCACCAAATACTCATAATGCCCGTACCTCGAGCGAAACGTTGTCTTTGGGACATCCTCCGGCTTCACCCGTATCTGATGGTAACCGGACCGGAGATCATCTTGGAATACACGCAAGCACCCCTGAGCTGATCCAGCAAATCATCAATGCGTGGAAGAGGGTACTTGTTCTTGATTGTCACCTTGTCCAACTGTCTGTAGTCGGTGCACAACTGCATAGTCCCATCTTTATTTTTCACAAAAATGACCGGTGCTCCCCAGGGAGACACACTCGGCCGAATGAAATCTTTCGCTGAAAGCTCCTCAATATGCTTCTTCAGCTCTGCCAACTCTGGTGGCGACATCCGGTATGGAGCTAATGAGATAGGCCCCACACCAGGCAATAAATCAATGGAGAACTTTATCTCCCTCTGCGGTGGAAACTCAGGAATCTCCCCAGGAAACACCTCGAGGAATTCCCTCACCACAGGAATGCCAGTGAGATCCTCCTGTGTCTCACTCACCAAACCTCCCAACATGACATAGCCAAATGCCCCTGCTCTCAAGGCCCTCCTCGCCTGCAGGACTGAAATGAACGGTGAGGAACTGGCTGTGGACCCACCCGGAGACATCACCACTTTCTTGGCACAACAATCAATCAATGCACAGTTTCTGGACAACCAATCCATGCCCAGAATAATCTCCAAGTTGGCCATCGGCAATCCTATCAGATCTACCGAGAAGTCACGGCCATCCCACTGAAACGCTACATTGCGATGAACAGTGGAGGTCAAACATTTTTCTCCGGTGGCGGTGGTCACCCGCATCGGTGGAGAAATCACATCACTGGGCAACTCAAGCCCCACAGCAATAGGGGTAGCAATAAAAGAGTGCGTTGCCCCGGAATCAACAAGCACATCAACAGCTGAACCACCAATGGTAACAGTACCTATGACCAGGTTCGGAGCTCTGTCCGAATGCTGACGATCAAGTGTGTATACTCGCCCCATAGTAGGTGGCACTGCTGGTGCCCCAGTAGGAACCATCTGCAATGGCACAACCTGCACTGCAGCAACTCTCATCGTCGGGCAATCTCTGGAGTAGTGGCCCTCCTTGCCACACTGAAAGCAAATCAACTGACCGGTAGAACACGGCCCAAAGTGTGATTTCCCGCATCCCGAGCATCTGGGAGCAGGAGGTCTAGCTGTGTTCCCCTGAGTAGAAGTCTTTTTAAATTGATTTGGCGCTTGCTTAGCCGCCAACTGTTTGCCCTTGCCCTTGTTTCCAAGCTTCCTGTCTCTCCAGGGAGCGGAACCGCCGGTACCCTGTGGCACCTCAATCTTGGCCTTCTTGGCCTGACACGCACGGCAGTAGTCCTCAATGTCGCGGCACTGCTGCACCAACGCCCCGAAGTCTCTCGAAGCCGAACCAGCAAGGTGACCAGCAATGTCCTCATTAAGTCCCCTCTGGAACTTAGCAGCGAGAAAAACAGGAGTCGGTCTCGCCATACGGAAATGAGCAAACTTGACCAACTCATTAAACTTTGTCAGGTACTCGTCTACAGACAACGAGCCCTGCACCAAACGGTCAAACTCTCCCTGCTTCCTTTCCTGAGAGTCCTAAGGAAAGTACTGACCCAGAAAACACTCCTCGAAGAACGGCCACGTCATCACATGGCCCTGCATCTCGTAGACGTGAGAAATGTTGGTCCACCACTCATGGGCCTCGCCCTCTAGCATGTAAGTGGCAAACATCAGCTTCTGCGGATCGGTACACTGCATGATCCAGAAGATCTTGTCCAACGCCTGTAGCCATCTGGCAGCAGCAATGGGATCATAAGATCCATCAAAAGAAGGTGGCTTATGCTTGCGGAAAGCATTCAGCCTGCGGTCGATCTCGTCACGATCCTCAGCAAATACGGGTATGGTCTGCAAAGCCCCCGTCAAATGACTGCCCTCACCCATCTGACTCTGGGTGTCCTCCTGTTGACTAGGCGGTGGTGGAGGCGGTGGCGGCGGTGGAGGTGGTGGAGGACACTGGCCAGCAGCAGGACCAGCCCTCAACTCCTCCAACATGACCCTCATCATAGTCATGTTGGCCATCCGGTTCTCCTCCAGAACCTCAGCCGTGGCTTGCCGGTTCGCCTCTCTGATAGCGTCCAGCATTGCCTGGTTTGCCAACCTCGTGGCCTCCTGGTCGGCTAGTCGGGCCACCTGCATCTCAGCCAATGCAGCCAGGATAGGATCCGATTGATCCTCACTTGTACTAGGGTTCCTTCTTGGTGACACCATGACTCTGCACAAGTTACACAAAGAATGAGTTGATCAGGCCCACGCCATGTGGTCACATATGCATTATCATAACACACACCAATCAGAGAAAACGCAAAGTAGACACACAACGAAACATCCTAAGTTATTGCAATACATACAGGCTTTTCCCTAAAAAGTGCTCTGATACCATAAAATGTAACAGCCCGTGTTAACCCGGATTGTTAACATACTATCGTATTAAGCCATGCTTAATTAAAATGTGGAATAACTTTTTCTTTAATTCAATTATGACATCATTAATCTTAGCCAACTTGATTACTTAATCAATTTCATAAAATACTGTCTGTATGTAAATTGCAAGACAACTAACTGAAATACTTCATATATAGATATAATGTGAGTATCTAAAGGCACAGGACTACAACACATAGCCTGGGTCAAAATCCTGATACTTTAATTACAACTTCAAATAAAAGACAATACAAGTCTGTGTAGCAAGGACAAACCCCAAGCTCACCAAATAAGGCAACAATGCCTAACAGCAGTCTCAACATAATATCATAATCAAGCGGAAAACATAACAGCAGTCAACATCCAGCATGTCATAAATATCAACTCAGCTCTGGCCTCCTGCCACCTGAGCCCTCAACATTACCTGATCCTGAAATAAGCGTCCCCAAACGTGGGGTGAGATCTCTAAACAAGAAATCTCAGTAAGACAATGGGTCCTCAAGGATCTTCCACCCCAAGCTCACTTACATGTGTAATATAAGTTCAAAAATAGTATTTACAATATAAGTTCCAAAACTATGCAATACAGCAGATATTCATGCCATGTGTGTTTATCAAATCTACTGGCCAGAGAAATGCAGGAATACGTCTAAACCCACATGAGTACAAGGAACACCGCTTGCACCTCACCCACAGCCTCACCATCTTGTATGTACTACATACTCAGGCTTACCGTATAGGTGGACACCACATGCATATCATAAAAGCACATTGCATATAATAGCTCAACAGCATTTCCAAATCATCAAAGCATGTAACACAGCATGCATAAACCACATCCCCATGGGACATGGTGGAACCACAAAATGGCTAAACCGAGGACACGAAAGCTTACCTTGCAAGCTAGCTATCCAAACCAAGAGTCCAACCACTCACAAGTCCAAACACAGCAGTATCACAATCTGATATGGACCAATAATACATCATTAATTATGCATCACAAGCATATAACTTAAAGACTACGCCTTTCTTCTACGTTTTACGTCTTAAGGCTTCCCACAAAGCCATAAGCCCTTAATCATGTGATTCTGACTTAGTTTATTAATTACAAAAGTTCAACTTCCTTAATCTAGGGTCCACAAACCCCCAATAGCTTACTGTTCACACAGCACAGCTACTGTTCTGCGAAATCCCAGAATATCCGGATATTACAGGGAACATATCCGGATATTCCATATCCGGATATCACACTGGCCATATCCGGATATACCATATCCGGATACCCAGTTCCCACATCCGAATATGAATATCCGGATACCATATCCTGATACTGATATCCGGATATCTGCTCGACAAATATCCGGATATCTCACGACAGAATGCAGTTTCTGCATTTCGTGAATATCCAGTCCAAAGATCCCACTTTTAACCGATTATAGACACTTAAACATGCATTTCTAGGTGTGTTTAAGCTTCCCTACCCTTAAGTTATCAACTTAGTTAAATACATGCATCAAGGTTCCATTTTTAAGCATTTAAACCCATGATCATAGTTGGGATAACTTACCAAAGCTCAAAAATAGAGGAATGAGGGCACTTGGAGCTCACCAACAGCCCCTCAAGCTCAGACCAAGAAGGAGCACGGAAATGGCACCTCCAAGATTGGTTCTTTCCCCACAAAGGTCACCACTTGGACCTCAAATTGCCATGATCATGACCCACCACACTCAACTCTCCAAACCAGCCCTCAAACTCAACTCACAGTGGCTGAGTGTGCAGCCAATGTAGTCTCACCTCCTCACAACTCACACCACCAAGTGTTTGTAAGAAGAAGAGAAGAAAGAATCATGGAGGAAATGGTCCAAGACTCAAGAAATGGTGAAGGGGAGTCAATGAAATAGTAGCCGCCCTTCAGCCACCCAAAACTCACGTAAGAAAATAATGCAACCTAGGGTTTTGTGCCCTTAGTATGCATATAAATAAGCAAAAGGTCCCTAGCGCGCAGTATTAGCCTTAATAGCAACGCAAAAGATCTTGATCCCAAACTTTGGAATCTAGGCCTACACATTTTTCTAAGATTTTTCATATTTTTATTTTATTTTTCGGAGCACCTTTCTGGTACGCGCTTTTCCGTAGCCAGTATCAGTTCTGGCATCAGAGTACATTATTTTGACTTGAAACTTGTTTTGTAAGTCCTACATAATATTCTAGTAATTACCATGCATTCGTTATAATTTTCCGGGATACTTTTCCGGTACGCATTTATACCAGGTAGCAGAACCGGTATCTGCGTTTTTCTCCCGAAAGGCGACTTTCAGCATTTTTACTCGCTCAGTATAATTATTTAAGCCCAATAATAATTATTAAGGTCACTTATGGAATCATTTCCTAATTATCATAATTAATTCACTAATTACCTTAATTAGCGGTGCGGGTTCTTACAATGCCCCTTAAAAAAATATCATTACCGTTTAATAAAAATTAAGGGCTGTGATAAACTACAAACGATAATTCACAGGTAAAAGATATAAGGGTAATAAAGACAAAAAAAAAATTATCAAGTTAGCACACAAAATTCAGCATTTTACCAAAAAAGAAATTCAACTTTTCTTTTCTTATCATTATTATTATTTTAAAATTTCACACTATGTTATCTATGAAATGCAGTCTTCTTAAGCAAGCTTTTGATATAAATTTTATTGATTAAAATTCACAAGGCTCCGAGAAAAATATCTTCACCTTCGAAACTTGCTTTGAGTATATCTTGCTGCAGTTTACTTGTCACTCTGTTATTTAACATAAAGATCTAGAATATGAGGTCTATTTCAAATTCAATTTTCATCATCAAAATATAATGTTTTTTCACCTTCTATGTCATTTTTTTAATTTTGTCAAAGCAATGGGAAAAGGACAAATATCTAATGATGGCATACAAGAGGGCATGATATATAACACCTCGTATTTCTAAATATGTAATTATATATGATAATGTTGATAAAAAGGGTAGGATTAGTGAAAATTCTGAGTTTGGGGTCAAATGGCATAAGAAGGGTAAAATGGTAATTTACCAAACACGTAACCCGATGCATGAAAAATTAAGTAGAAGACCTCAAACGGTAAAAATAATGCCGGAAATGGATTCAGAACGAAAATTTGAGTGGATAGGCAAGTTTCGGAAAATTTGATAAATAGTAATTTTACCGGTGTAAAATACTGCGGTATAATTGTACCGATAAGCGTGAAAATATTATCAGTATTTTTATGAAACAAAAATATGACATGGACGAGAAAAATACGTAAGTCATGAATTTGTGGTTTAAATTAGGTGATTGATTAAAGTTAAATCGCTTGTGGGACCCACCTATGGTCCAAGTGACTTAAGTGACCCCCCTTTTTCACTAGAAAACATGACTCTCTCTCCTATTCCCTTCATCTCTACCGTGACCTCCCTTCCCTCCATAGCCAAAGACCTTGAAAATTCTCCTCCTCTTGTAACTTCATCATCCAATCACCAAATCAAGTCAAGTTAGTCATGAAAGTTGTTGGAAAACACCTTCCAAACCCATTGTTGGTAGTATTAAGCCTTGAAAACCACTAAATTTTAAGAAATACCTCCCCTAAAACCGCGACCCATTGTGTGAGATTTGTGTTCATGGATTTGTTGATGCTCCAATGGTTTAGTATGATGTGGAGGAGCCCTAGACCGTCCTATTGAGTAAGTTTTAACACTTTCCATTTATTGATTAGTGAGATTTATTATTTGTGCCCTAGTATTGTTAGAGAGCTCAAATGGAAAATCTGCATAAGATGATTATTTCTTATAATGATGTATTTGAGCTAGAAATGCAATAAAAATTATTGGTGAGAATATGTTCATGAATTAGGAAATTTTGAATGATGCCATGAAATTGTGATTTTGGATTGTTGTTAGGGTTGTGTAATTGGATGGTTGTATGTTGGTATGAATTAATGGGAGATTATATGAGGTGTATAATTGTTAGAATGGATGGAAAATCTTGGAGTACCATCTATGAGGAATTCGAACCATGGGAAAGGTTGGAAGGAAAATTGAGGTGTTATTGAATAATTGTGGATTGGTGATTAAGTTGAGGAGTAATATGATTGAAATAGGTGAATTTAAGGTTGTGTGCCAATAGGTTGTATACCTCTATTGTATACCTCTAATGTTGTATATTTTGGAAATGGTGAGCATGAGGATTGTCCATGCCACTTGGATTATGCTTAAGAACCAATTGTTGTACATGATGTTCTATGGAAGTCTCAATTTATGGAATGATTTATGAATTTATGGATTGGTTGAGCTGGGAATTAGTCAAGTGTACATTGAGATGAAAATAATTAAGTATGTAATTGAAGAATTGGGAAATGTTGAAAATACAAACAGAGTGCTGCCCAATTTTTGTCTCATAGATGATGGAATTGGACCCCTTGGCCTTGTTGGAAGTTATAGATCTTTTTTTTAGCTTTCCAATGAGACCAAGATTGTGTAAATTGGATTAGTATAACTCAAGTTATGAGCAAAATACAAAAGTAGATCAAATTGCCATGTTTTGGTGCTTGCTCCAGAACTGCGGCGCTATGAGCGTCAAGTTGACGCTATTAGCGCCAACCATCAGGGGGAGGCCGTAGGATTGACGCTATGGGCGCCAGTCTGACGCTATGGGCGTCAACCTCTCTGCCTCCTGGGGCATTTTGATGCTATGAGCATGAGACTGACGCTATGAGCATGGGGGTCTTGGGGATTTCATCATCCATTTTCTTAAAAATTTTCATAACTTGGGCTACGGTGCTCCAAATTGAGCGCGGTTTGAACCCACGCGTAGCTAACGAAGAAACCTACAATATATCAATGAATGAGAAGCATTTCATGGGTATAAAAATTGTTAGAGCAAATAAAAAGGCGAGAACACTTAGTGTTAAACATGGATAGGATAAGTTTTAAGCTCTGTTGGTTTATGGGAACCACTTAGCATGTTTAAATGTAATTTGCATGGTATTAAGCTTTTGTATCCATAATTCCGCTATAATTTGAGTTATGATCACAGTTATTTCAAAAGTACAAACGATATTAAAAAGAAAAAGTTTTCCTGTAATTACAAATAAACGTTGTGATAGTAACTGCGCTTAATATCATATTTGATGATAACACACCGGTAACGGGGTGTTACATGATACATTAGTCATATTAAGTTATTATTACATGAGTTTCTTCTATTACTATTTCTTTCTCCCTTATTCCATTTTGCATAAAATACTCTACTAGATGAGTGCATTTTATTTATGTATGGACTGTGAAATTGAGAAATATGTGAATGTATGAATGTATAAATTTAATTTGCATTGTTTGTTGCATTATAGTATGGATAAAAATGAACCATGCTTGTTCATAATTATTTGATCAGCACGTTTCTTTTGAAAGAGGGTGTTTTGGTTTATCAAAAAAAATAAAAATAAAAAGAGGGTGTTTTGCAGCAAAATCATTGTAGACTTTGTAACGGATTACAGTTTATACATTTTTGCCTCTTCAATTTTGTCCAGGTACAAGGGAGTGGTTACTGACATAGGTGAAGGCACTTAGAAGTTAAATGTTACCTTAGATGATGGCAAGGTAAAGCTTCGAATATGGGATTCAAAGATATCAAATAGGAAATGAGACTCTGAATCATAGAACGATAATGAAATACACGATGTAACATTTATCAAATTTGAAAAAGAGTCAGAAGAAATGGTTCAATCCTCTCTTTTTAATTTCTCGAATCAAGAGATCCATTAATCGGGAACCTAATGCATATGGATAAAAATAGTCCAATCGGAGCAAGAATCTTGAGGAACATTTGGAACATTTCGTTTATGAGCAGAATAGCCATTTTTAAATAGTGTTCGATTGATTACGTATTAATCAATATTCGATTGATTGTTCTGAGGTTATCGACAAAAAAGAAGATCTTGGAACTCAGGAAGCAGGGGGTCCGTTTTGTTCCTCGAAAACAGAAGAGGTCAAAGACATGAACTGAACTTATCCATCCTTGGTGATCATTTTATGTGGAGACTTTGTTCATTGACTTTGAAAATTGTTTCATTTGAGGCCTCTACTTACTGAATTTATATTCCTAGCTGCTCATATTGCTGCTGATTTTTTGGGTGAAGCATTCTCCATTCGAGCAATTCCAGTTTTCTTGAACGAATTAACCTTATCCTACCTCATTCCTTTTCTAGGCTGCGGGTTCTTGATGGCAAATTAAGGCTTTGTTTGATTACTATTTTAAAAATAGTTTTTTAGTTTTCAGAACAAAAAAAAACAAAAAAACTCATTTGGTAAGGTCTGGTTTGTGAAAAATATTTTAAAAATTATAACTGTTTTTTTGTTTTTAGAATCAAATTTAGAGAACAAGTCTGAGTTGTTTTTGTTTTCTGTTTTGGTTTAACTTTCAAAACAAAATAAAATACAGAAAATAATTGTTTCCATAATTATTGTACAAAACAGTTTTAAGAACAAAAAAATCAAAATACAATCAAACAGACATTTTTCTTGTTTTTCTACATGTATCTGATTTCACAAAGTATATTTGTACCTGTGATGTATAGGTCACTCTTGTTGTAGAATAGGGAAGCAAGGACTGAAGGTATTACATGTATGATTACAGCTACTTGTATTTTTGTGAATTGCAGGGTTCATTGATTGAGAATATTATTTTTAAATTGCTGTAATGTTGTTAAAGGACATGGCAGTTACGCAACTTACTAGACTTTCCTTCCAACGATGTGGGAAAAAAAAAAAAAAAAAACCTTTGAGATGTATAGAACTTTGTATTCGCACCTACTTGCATGCATTTTGGGAAGGATTAATCTATGCCTAGTGAATGGTTATGGAGGTTTCAACTTACAAAACATATAATAACTTTCTGAGTTCTAACAAAGATGATTTATCAAATATTTGGTCCTACTTGTATCATAAACAAAATCCCTTGAGATAGTTTTTATCATAAAAATATTTAAATTTGGCAATGTTCATTGTATTTTTTTATTATGTTATTATTCGACATGCTTTGGAAAGTGTTTATTAATCATTGTTATTCACCCTCTGGGATGCTGAGGCTGCGATTAGTACGAGTATAAAAAAGAAGTGTCACCAAAACAGAAATGTAAGCCAGAAGAGGTTTGTGCCAACTTATAGGGAAATAGATGTATCATGTTTACAAAATTGGTTCTCTGATGCTATAGACACAACCAATATGGACTCCACCACATTTAAAATAAAAAGAAAAGAAAAGAAAGTGGTGGGGTTCACATTTATTGTATCTATAGCATGACACAATCAATTTCCTACAACATGATATATCTATTTCCCATATAATATAGAGGATAGAGAATGACAACACACATCTTACTTCATTGAACCCAAACAATGTAACAAACATATCATTTACCACATTCCCATTTTCACTCCTAGCAAGCACAACCTTGTACTTGAAACAAGAGAACACTCGCTACAAGATATGAATATTAAAATACAATTCAAATACTGGAAGGGCTTCTCTACTATCCCTGGAATTTAAAGGGTGGGAATTAATCTCAATAAGTGTCAGCATTCCCTTTCAAGCATCAAGGTCCAGTACAACAACAAGGCATAGAACACATCAGCATATACACATAGACAGCAGCTTAGACATAATTTTGAGGAAGATCATTTAAAATTTTGTTTTCTCAAGCCTTTGATACGGCAGTTTCAAATTGACTGATGTGAGTCAAACATATAGGGATAATGCATTTCTCTATACTAAACAGGATAGATATATAAATAAATTTAAATACAAATTAAAGGACTAATAGAACACACCGCCAGCTCTCTAATCGCATTTTTTCACTTTCTCCCACTGACCTCCCATTACCCTTCTGCCTTGTAAAACCTCCTTTGCTCAAAAAAATTTCTCTTACTTTTGCAACACAAATCACAAAGTAGTAAACATCTAACATCTTCTGTTTACTTGTCTGCATGTTACCAGAAATAATGAAAATTTCATGTTTTACAACTGAAACCGAAAAGTGTAGACATTCATCAACTGGGAACTTGATGCCTAAACCACCAGTTTAAAAACACTAATTAGATGAGAACTGCCTATTGGCATCTAACCAAATCATGCTCCAATGAAAAGGAGATAGTTTGTAAGCATACCGCGTGATATTGTATCAGATTAACAAAGTAATTATCAAAAGAAATGCTTTACACAGATAGTAAGATCACACACATTGGGCAAGTGAACATCATTAGGTAGAAGACTAATGTAACATCAACAGCAGAGTATCATCATCATTAGCATCGTCAGACCAATAGCAGATTCAGAAAAATGCTGACTGCCACTGCTGAAACACTTCATTCCTTTCAAACATTCCAATGAAATTATATATATTTATTTTAATAGACAAATAGAAAGAACCTTTTTCATAGATTCAATATCATAATTACAATTCTATTTGCACTAGTTTACAATCCTTTTGGCCTCTATGATCCTAAACATCATCTATACAAAAGAAATTCCTTCTTAGTGTCAGATGAATATCTAACATGAACACACATGAAAATAAACATATCATATTTCATGCATGACCTAAAAGCCAAACTAGATTGACTATTGTACCTCATTCAACTAGATTGACTAGGTTCATCGCATCCACTCTAAAAGAAGTCACTTGCCCAATAGTTATAAAGTATTTATATGTTTAAAGTTTCATTATTTAATTAAGAGGCGGATTATATTTACAAACTTCTTTGCTCACAGACTCTTACAAACTACACTAAGTATGACCAGTCATACTTTAATCATGCAGTGTATGACCGATCGTACTTAGTGTAATTTGCAAAAAAAAAAAAAATTGTAAACGGATCCTATCCCTTTAATGAATGGAAATCTTAAGAAAATAAGAAACAACTTGAGTTTATAGAATTGGCCCTAAACACTCGCCATCGGCACTGATTGTTTACATGAATTTTCTCTTGAAAGTTAGTATATAGTTAAAATCTTTTATTATACAAACGAGGTAACTTACAGTGGAAAATATTGTTTATTGCTCGTTATGCATTACTGCACACATATCTTACTGTTTTTTTTTTTTTAATAACTCTTAAAGAGGAGAGAGAAAAGAGAGGGACACAACATATAATTTTTTAAAAAATGGGTTATAGTATACGAAGTTTTGCTGCTTGACTTACAAAACTTCTCCGCCTTAACGTAATACGAAGTATGAGAGACAAAAATAACGTGCAGATAACGTTTGTCCACAAAGTCTTAATCCACTTTTGTGAAAAACAAAAAAATATACTAATCAAACCGTCTCTCCAATTAAGGTGTTTTGTTTGTCATTAATGTACTGGATTGTTGCGTCGAATTTGGTGTTTCTTAATGATTGTGCAATGTGCTTGCGAGGTTGTTTCAAGGTTAATATACAAAAAAGATGGAGCAATACACAGAGGAGTAAATTTAAAAGATTTGGGAGAACCATCCCCGAAGGGGTGAACAGTATTCAATTGGGGATTAGTCTTCGGTTACCTTCGGAAGATAGTCCTCGTAATAATGGGAAAACAAAAAATATACTAATCAATCCGTCTCTCCAATTAAAGTGTTTGTCATTAATGTACTGGATTGTTGCGTCGAATTTGGTCTTTCTTAATGATTAATTGTGCAATGTGCTTGCGAGGTTGTTTCAAGGTTAATATACAAAAAAGATGGAGCACGCAATGAACGAAGACTTCCCGTAAGAGAGAATGGAAGAGGCAAACACTATGTCATGATGCATGCGGATATTAGCAATGACCGAAGCCGGAAATCATTTTCTTACCTAGTTGGAAAAGAAAACCTTTCTTATAAAAAAAATTATATATTATGAATAGTACATAGTTATAATATTAAAGTTATTTTTTTTTTCTCCCTCAAATATTATCGGGTGACATGATAGAGAGAAAAATAATAATTTTATTACTATAACTATGTATTATCTATAGTACATAATTTTTTTTTAAGAGATAAATTTTTTTTTTTCAACAATGTGAGAAAAATGGAACCTAGTAAATATTTGTTTAGGAAAAAAAAAATTGTGGAGATGTACAAGTGCATTCTCCAATGAAGAGAGTTTTAAATCGAATTTGAATAATTATGAGATTCATTATAAAAAGCCATCAATCTATTGTCTACACCCACAACCTTAGATTTGTAATCTAGCTAGATCCACCCAACAACAAATCATGGAGAAAACAACACACATAGCTGTTGTTCCGGGACCTGGATTTAGCCATCTAGTCCCTATTCTCGAGTTCTCTAAACGACTTGTTCAGCTGCATCCTCACTTGCATGTCACAGCCATCATTCCCACACTTGGTAATCCCACAACTATCTCAAAAACCTTTATTGAAAATCTTCCACCAAACATAACCTCAACATTTCTTCCACCCGTGAACCCCAATGACCTACCACAAGGGCTTGCCACTGGAGTCAAACTGCAACTCACAGTGACACATTCTTTGCCACTTTTACATCAAGCCTTAAAATCCTTGACTTCAAGGACACCCCTTGTGGCTTTGGTGGTTGATAACTTTGCCTATGAAGCACTTGATTTTGCTAAAGAGCTCAACATCTTGTCATTTATTTACTTCCCTATGTCAGCTTTGACACTATCTATGTACTTTTACCTACCAAAGTTGGACGAGGAAACATCATGTGAATTCAAAGATCTTCAAGAACCTATTCAAATGCCAGGTTGTGTACCACTACATGGCCGTGATCTTGATCAACAAATTCAAGATCGATCAAGTCAAGGTTATGAACTATTCCTTCAACGTGTTAAGCGATTCTCCTCAGTGGATGGGATCTTCATCAATAGTTTCCTTGAATTGGAAAATGGGCCCATAAAAGCATTGACTAAGGAGGGTAGTGACAAACCTCCAATATATCCTGTTGGGCCCATTATCCAAATTGGGCCCAATGATGAGTCTCATGAGTTAGAGTGCCTAAGGTGGTTAGACAAACAACCACCAATATCTGTTTTGTATGTTTCTTTTGGGAGTGGTGGCACACTATCACAAGCACAAATTAATGAACTAGCTTTGGGTTTAGAATTGAGTAAACATAAATTCTTATGGGTTGTAAGAGGAGCTAATAGTTCAGCCAGTGGTGTTTACCTGAGTGCCCAAAATGAGAACCCATTGCAATTTTTACCATATGGGTTCTTGGAGAGAACTAAACATCAAGGCTTGGTTATTCCATCATGGGCACCCCAGATTCAAATTCTTAGTCAAAATTCAATTGGTGGGTTTTTGAGTCACTGCGGTTGGAATTCAACACTTGAGAGTGTGCTGCACGGTGTGCCACTTATAGCATGGCCACTCTTTGCAGAGCAGAGAATGAATGCGGTTATGCTATGTGATGACCTGAAAGTGGCACTGAGGCCAAATGTTAATGGCATTGGCATTGTGGAAAGGGAAGAAGTTGCTGAGGTGATAATGAGTCTGATGGAAGTTAAAGGAGCAAAAATGCGCAAAATAATGAAGATATTAAAAGAAGTTGCTATTGATGCATTAAAAGAAGATGGGTGTTCTACAAAGACCCTGCGTAAGTCAACATTCAATTGGAAAATATTGCTTTGAATATAGGCTTTCTGAAACCTTTGGCTAGGATCCTGCTTTGTTCAGTTCTTGTTTTTCAATTTTTACTTTATCATGATGTGAAAGTCATCAGTGGCTCGTGCCTGATTAAATAAAAGTTTCCCTGTTTCGCTTTCACCACCTATCGATGGAGTTTGTCATCTCAAATAATCTTGATTTTCTTGGAATTCATTATTGTGGAAAAATCTGAATACACATTGAAGTTTTTCCACTTATATAATGAAGTGGTAAGCTCAAGAATCAATACAAAATATACAATATATATATATATATGGTCAGGATCATTTTACACTAACGTAATTTTACACTTCCAATCTTGTCCGTTGATTCTACTTATATCTAAGGGCTCTAATTTCTTAGTAATATGAACCATTGGATACAAGTGGATCAATGGTCAAGTGGAGTGTAAGACTTTAACTCTTACCCCGGTGTAAGAATATCCTGCCCCATATATATATATATATATATATATATATATATATATATATATATATATATATAGGGGCAAGATCCTTTGACACCTCATCTAAAGAACCGTTAGATAAAAAAATGAATAGTGTCACATGCTTACAAATCAGAGTTGTTGATCTTTTTTGATCTAAAGACTCTTAGATGAGGTGTCAAATTTGAAATTTGACACTGGTGAAACACCCTTCATTAATTCACCTAAGATTACATAAATACCCTTCAATAATCAAAACGACGTAGTTTTGGCGCTAGCTGAGATAAACTTATCTCAAGCTGCTTGAGAAATGTTTTTCCCATATATATATATACTGGGCTTAACGTTTCTCAAGTTGCTGGAGATAATTTTATCTCTGACTATTAAATCATAACTGTACAAAGATGGATCAACGGTGATAAAGGAAGAGAGAGAAAAATGGAATCATAGCCATTCAAAGATGAATCAATTAATATAAGGAAATAAATAAACAAAACGACGTAATTTTAGGGTGCCCGGAGATAAACTTATCTCAAACAGCTTGAGAAATGTTTTTCCCATATATATATATATATATATATATATATATATATATATATATATATATATATATATATATATATATAGATATATATATA